>WBMY01012590.1:45988-61958 GCA_013397315.1 Donacobius atricapilla | reverse complement strand
GCAGCCCGTACCACGGTTTCCCCGGTCTCTTGTGGGGACAGCGGTGTGAGGGCCGCCGGAGCAGCCCCGGGGGAGCGCTCAGGAGCCTCAGCGGGGTGCGGGGAGCGCGGGGGAGGCGGCACCGAGCGGGCACCGAGCCGGGCTGCGCCCCGAGTGGCGGCGGGGACGGACGGGGCGGTCTGCCTCGTTCCTGGAAATCAAACGATCAAATACTTGGCTGTCTCAGAGGTCGCTCATGAAGAACGCGCTGTAGCTCCTTTGAAAGATAATCCATCAGCAGAGAGTCTCTTTAGCAAAATGTTCTTGTGGGGGTGTGGAGGCTTTAGCCTCATTTGCCTAGAGCCTGAAAGTCTATCCCTCTGAAGGCTGGGAATTAGTGAGGAAAGGGAGGAGAGAAGGATGATGCTTCCAGGGATAAAGCTCATCACCCTATCCCTGTCTCCTGCAGCACAGGACACGCTCAGCCTGTAGGTTCAGGTTTTAAAGCACTTAGAAACCCTACAGATCATATGGAGGATGGGAAGGGCTCGAATGTGACATTGGTACTGTCACTTAAGAAGTCTGTCAGTTCACTCGTGTGATAAGCTTTATTTCATATTTGGTTGTGGAATAGATTGTTATCCCTGCCTGCATTTAGTGTGGGAATGATGCAGTGTTGTCCATCTTAACACTTTATAACCTCAAAAGTCTTTTGAGGCCATTCAACACTTTCCTAGTGTGCAAAAGTGGAGAAACTAAAGGAGAATGAGAAACTAAGGGGAGAAATTTAAATGGCATTGTTCTTTTTACTTAAGGCTCGCAGCAAAGACGACGACCCCGTGTCCCACAGGCCCCATCTCTGGGCCCCAGTGCTCCCAGGCAGGATCCATGTGTGGGGAGTCGGGGCAGGATGGAGAGCCTGGGGCTGCCAGCAGTGACCCTTGGGGATGGCACCACGGCCTACCTGCAGCAGGCTGGCAGAGGTAACAGAGCCTCAGGCTGCCAGGGCTGAGAGTCTCTTCCTGGCTCTGAAATTAAAGTCACACTCACCAAAAGTGCCCCCCACAGCGTGGGAGCTGCCACACATGTATGGCTACTTCGCACAGGTAGCTGGTGGCTGTTGGATTTGCAATGAAGTCTGATGTAAAATAAAATACAAATCAAACATGCCTCTGGTTTGAAAATGAAGCTGTGGAGGTGGGAGAGCTGTTGCTGTAGAAAATAAAGGTGTTCAGACTAGAAGAGCCCCGTTCTTTCCAGGGTTGCTGTGGACAGGGAGCTGATGCTGCAGCCTGCAGGGCTCTGCTCCACCAAAACTTCCCCTGGGCTGTTCAGGTGGATTTGCAGTGCTGGTGTGCACAGGGTTTGGTTCACAGGAGTGCTTTTCTCACCCAAAGAGATGCCAAATTCCACACCTGCCCTTACTCTGGTGTTTGTGAGGTGCCCCTTTCTCTACCACCCCCTGCTCCCAGAAAGAGGAACACACTGTTTCCCAGCCTGCAGAACAGGATGGAGGAGTTGTGCAGCTCCATGTCCTGGGGGTTGCTCTCCTGCTTTATTTTCTGTGCAAATTCACTGCAAGTTTATTACACGTGTGGAGCTGGACTGTCCTGGAACCACCAGGTTTGTGACCCCCCCCCATCTCAAACCTTATGCTCCAGGTGAAATCAACTTGGATTTTCCATGTTCAGTGGGATGGAGCAATGTCCTCTCTGCCTCAAATCATTGGGTAACTAAGTCATTATTACAGGTTTGCACAGAGTCAGGCTTTGGCAGAGTTCAGTCTCTACAGCCCAACACTGGCAGCACTTTAGGCCCCTTTAGGTGCTGTAATTGTTTCCTAACAGTTGATCCTCTGCCAAAGTAGTAGATAAATCTCCAGGCACTGATGCTACTCAGCACACCCAGTTGATTTTTTTCTTCCAACACAAGTGTAATTGCTTTCTCTGTGTGCTCTGTCTTCCTCCTCCTTGGCATGAGGAGCTGTGTGGGGCAGCTCCTCAACAAGTGATGCCTGATGGTCTTTGTCATGTGTCCTGTCTAGAAAAGGGCCATGCCAACATTTTGGGGAAGTGAAGTGCCTCTGTGAGGGAAAGCTGATCCATAACAGCCTAGAAGGGACAATTTCTCCCTTTTGTGGGACTGTGGGAAGCATGTGGGACAGAGGGACTGGGCTCAGCAGCTGATGGCATGTTTCAACTCTTCCAGGCAAAAAGCTGATTGAAGAGCAAGTCATTGAACTTGAAGATGGGACCACAGCTTATATCCATCAGGTGACAGTCCAGAAAGGTGAGGAACACGCATTCCCCTCTTTCTGTATGGAAGGACACTGTAGATGTGACTGCAGCTCTCAGTGCTCCAGCATTTGGGCTGCTCCGTCAGTTCCAGCTCTCCAAAGTCCATGTGAGCATAGGGTTTCTGTTGGGGTTTTCTTTCTTGTGGTTTTGAGGCTGAGTAAACAAGGACATTGCTTGCAAAATTTTTATCAATCTGATGAGAAGGTGAATTTGGTGGAGGTGGAGACAAATGTTTAAGTGTCATTTCACCTGTGGGCTCTCCCTGTTGTCATACCACAAGTCCAGTGAGCTGTGTGCTGTGTTGGTGCCAGCCACATAGCACACACAGAACTTGTTTCATGTGGGAGCAGTTGGGCAGGAATTTCCTCTGAACCGTGACTTCTGGAATAGGTATTGGTGGGGGGGTCGTGTGGGGATTGTTGGGAACAATGCCACCTTAGTCATTTACCCATCAGCCACTGTCATCTCTGAAATTAGGTAACGTTAGTCTGGGAGGTGCTGGGAATCCAGTTCATGTGGCAGGCACCAGAGTGGCACGGAGGAATCATCCTTGTCCATGCTAAGATGCAAAAGGGCAGGTAGAAAGAGCTCTGTTACTTTGGGCAGTCCTTTCTTGATGCTCCCAAGCTCCTTTAATGCCACCTCCCTCTTCTATCCTCCAAAGGCTGCTTGAAATTGATGTTTTATAGCTGGCTGTGCCCCTTTCCCCTCTTCATCCTCTTCCCTGCCTTCACATGCACAGTGAGAGGGGTTCTCCTTCTCACCCCTGCTTCTCCTGCCATGGGATGTTTGTGTTCTCCTTCACACACCCCTGTCCCAGAGCCATCCTTCTTGTCTGGGATATAATCTGGCATTTTGAAACTGGTGAGACATTGCATTGCTCCTTTGAGCAAAGGAAGAGGCAAATCTGTGCATGAAGCCTTGAAAACTTCATCATTCACATCAGAAGGGTTCAAATGGTGTCTTAAAACCTACAGCTGTGGTTGCCTTTCAGGGCAAGCAGGCAGCCCTGTGTCCTCTCCTGCCTGGCAGCCTGAACTGCCACAGTATTCCCCATCCTGAGTCCTCCAGGAAGGTGTGTGGATGTATGTCTTTTCTTTTAGAGGCTGTGGCTTTTGAAGATGGGCAGCCAGTGGTGCTGGAGGATGGCAGCATGGCCTTCATACACAGCACAGCTAAAGGTAAAGCACTCCCTGCTCTTTCCTTGGCAGCAGGAGAGAAGCTGCTGAAATGTCTCAGAATTCCAGGGCTGGGGAGCTGAAGCACTTTTTTTCTGCTTCTCACTGAGCTTTTTTTCAGCTCTTTACCTGAATGTTTCCTCCTGCAGAGAGTTACGAGCCCGGCACATTCCAGGCTGTCCAACTAGAGGATGGCTCCACTGCCTACATCCACCATCCTGTCATCGTGGCACCTGGCAGCACCACCCTGGAAGTGCAGACAGAAGCTGGGCTTGAGGAGTTGTCTGGGAAGGAGGAAGATGATGGCTTTAATGTGGACACCATTAATGCATTGCAGCAGTATGGCAGGAAGGTGAGGGCACAGCATCTCTTGGCCTGAGTTTGTGCCCTCCCTTCAGCAGTGCTTGTGTGCATCTGTCTGTCAGCAGCACCAGCTTTGAGAGAAGCAACTGGACAGGGCTGCAGTGTGAGTGCCACTGCTGAGGGGTGTGTGGTACCTGGGACGCAGAACAGGGCTGTTTGGTCCTCTGGATTGCTGGGCCTGCCACCCTTAACCTGCTGCAGGCTCAGGTTTGGGAAGGGAGCAGAGCTGCTGTGATACCGCCTTTGGTGTGTCAGCAGTGGCTAAGCCATGGCCACTGTCCCTATGGTGACAAAGGCCTCAAAACCAAAACAGCTTCAGATCCTGATGTGCTGTCACTGCAGTGTCCCACCTCAATATCCCGGGCACTGCCTTTTCTTCCCATCTCCATAGTGCTGTGCGGCAGGGGCTGCCAGGAGGGTGCTGGCAGTGCTGAGCTGGGCACAGACCTTCCTGCTGTGGCAGGCCCAGCCCCTGCTCTCTGGGAAAGGGTGGGGTGGCATTGTGGCTGTCAATGCCTTCCTGCTCCACACTCGACAGGGAGGCACAAACAGTGCCTGTGCTTCTTCACTCACAGCGGTCTGACGAGGAAGAGGAGGGAGTGACAGACACCTGCCATATGAAGAGTAAGGACTCCAGCAACATCCCTTCCCAGGTCTGAATTTTTCAGTGACTGGAACTAGGCTGAACTCCTCTTTGCCAGTAATTATAAAAGCGCTGTTGCTTCTCTGCCGAGTTAGCAAATACTAACTGCACATATTTCAAATGAGCTGAGAAAAGGAGTTTCATGCCTGAGAACCTCCAGTGAGCTGGGAGATGGGAAGGGGAAATGCAGGTTCCTAGAGCCCTGTCACCTGGGCTTCACCATGTGGATATAAGCTGGTTTGTAGGAACATGGTTTTGGAGGATAACTGCAGGAATGCATATGTATGGGAAGGAGGGAAATATTTGTGTGGGCTTGGTGAAGCTGTGGTGGCTTGCTGGATTGATTCCAGTTCTTGTCTCAGCAGGATTTGGAGGAGGAGGTGGTGCAAAACCAGAGGAAGGGGCAGCAGGTCGGCAGCAAAGCTTTCCGCTGTGGGTACAAAGGCTGTGGCCGCCTCTACACCACTGCCCACCACCTCAAGGTAAAGCAGGTGACATGGCAGTGTACAGGCCAGACCAGTCCCAGCTTATACTGCCAGAGCAGAATGCTGCATTGTGTGCAGCTGAATTACATGCTGAGCTTCCCAAGAGACCCAGATGTGTCAACTGGCCAAGGTGGAATCCAACAGGGAACTTCAAATTCTTTCCACCAGCAGTTTTCCACAGTTTTTCTTCTTCCTTGCCTTGGACCTCATTTTAGGGACCTGTTCTTTCTTTTCCAGGTACATGAACGTGCTCACACAGGTGACCGGCCATACACATGTGACTTCCCAAGCTGTGGGAAAGCATTTGCTACAGGTAAAGGTATCTGTTTTGAGCAGATTTCATTTTCTGTCTAACCCAACCCCTGCTGAGTTTCAGTTTTAGCTCTGGTGCAGTACAGTACAATATCCAGAGCATCTAAAGGAAGGGAATCACAGCACAGGAGCCTGCTGGGACTTCACTGATTATGGGCAGATAATGGTCGAAGCAAAGTTGGAAGTGATGCTGGGCTTGGTTATTTCTTCCCCTTCAAGCTTTGCAGGCACAACACAGACACTCAAGTACATGGACTGAGGGGTGGTACTCAGCTTGTCACAGTGTTTCCTTCTCATTACAAAATTAGTTGTGGTGTCTGTCCTGGACAGGGTACGGGCTGAAGAGCCATGTGAGAACACACACAGGTGAGAAACCCTACAAGTGTCCAGAAGACCTGTGCAGCAAAGCCTTCAAAACCTCTGGGGATCTGCAGAAACACATCCGCACGCACACAGGTGAGCAGCACGGGGGAAGAACTGCACAGGGGACAACCCGGTGAAAGGGTCTCCAGGGCACTCCAGGTGGCTGCGTGGTGGCAAGTCTCACCCACATCTCTCTGTCCACGCAGGTGAGCGTCCCTTCAAGTGCCCCTTCGTGGGCTGTGGCCGCTCCTTTACCACATCCAACATCCGCAAGGTTCACATCCGGACGCACACGGGCGAGCGGCCCTACATGTGTGCAGAGCCTGGCTGTGGCAGGGGCTTCACCAGCGCCACCAACTACAAGAACCACATGAGAATCCACACAGGTAGGAGGGAGCCAGCAGCAGGGAGACTGGTGGGGCTGGAATGGGCATTTCCAGGCTGAACATCGCAGGGGCGGCCAGGGAGGTGGAAGAAATGGTGGGAATTGCTTTATTGGATTGATTATTGTTCCAGCAGTCTGTCTCCAGCTATTTGCTCTGGAGGGGAATCCCTCCCCGGAGCATGAGGAGGGTGAAGGTCAACTCTGTGGCCTCTGCCCTAGGAGAGAAGCCGTACCTGTGCACCGTGCCGGGCTGTGGGAAGCGCTTCACAGAGTACTCCAGCCTCTACAAGCACCACGTGGTGCACACGCACTGCAAGCCCTACACATGCAGCAGCTGTGGCAAGACCTACCGCCAGACCTCCACCCTGGCCATGCACAAGCGCAGCAGCCACGGCGAGCTGGAGGCCACCGAGGAGAGCGAGCAGGCCCTCTACGAGCAGCAGCAGCAGGAGGGTGAGCAGCCACTCCCCCATCAAGGTGTGCCAAAGGGGACGGAGGTGACAGCAAGAGCAGCCACACCCCAAGTATGTGCCGTGGCCTCCTGCCTCCCCATCAAATCCCCGTCTATTGGAAGGTCCCTGCTGTAAGTCACAGGTTGGGAACAGGCCCCTGCCCATTCTGTGGTACAGGGAGAGGTAAAGGCCCTTCTCTCCAGGCCATCACTGGGCTGGTGGCATCTTGGTCTTGTGCTCTTTTGTGCTGGCACTTGAGGCCACAGGAAGGTCCAGAGGCCAGGCATGTGCTTTCACACTCTGATAATGCTGTTCTTCCCCTTTGATCCAGCTGCTGCAGCTGCTGACAGAGGCTCTCCACTGAAGAGTCAGCATATTGCTTTTTTGTCAGAGATGGAGGAAGATGAAGAGGAAGATGCTGTGCCTACACAAGTCTCACTTATCTCTCAGGATGGGACAGAGCAGGTATGGACACGGACAGCCTCCAGCATGTCAGGGACAGTATTTATTATCTGAAGTGAGATTGTGCCTCTACTCAGCCATTATGTTCTTTGCAGGGCCTTTTTCCAGCATTTTTTCAGGCCTTGGAGCTTCCTGGGCTCTTCCTGCCCTGCGAGCTCCTTCCTACACCCTCACCCACTGCTGCAGTGTTGGTCTGGGGGAGTCTCTGGTCCAAATGCCCCTCCTTGCTGATGGGGTCTCTGGGTGTTTGTGTGGTGACTGGCAGCCCTTGGCTCCCTGCACTCCCCCAGCTCTGCTGACCCAGGCTGGATTTGGAGATGTTTTGTCATTAGTTGTATACAGCAGTGCTTTTCTTGTACTTCCCTCCACCAGCTGCTGACTGGAAAAAACTTCCTTCTCTGGCACAGGGCAAAGGAAATAGCTGCCACCAGTCACCTGTTTCCTCTTAGCCTGAGATGCTCCTGCTGCTGCAGTGCACAAAACTGCCCCATCCAGGCTTGAGACAAAAGGCTGAATGGGAGGGGGAGTCGGGTAGAACGGGGACACTTGAAGACCCAAGCTCTGCGTTATCTGTCATCAATTTTATCCATGGCGTTGGACAAAGTCTTGGAGTTCTCTGTGCCTCGACTCTTGCAGAGAGACTGTTTCCTCCTTGCCCAGACCGATGCGTTGCTAAACCCAGGAGTTGCCTAAGACTCCCTGAGCATCTGCTGTCATCCCCAGGTCAGTCTGTGTCAGGAGGAGCTGCAGGCCCTGGGCAGTGCCATCGGCATGGTGACGCAGAGCGTGCCCGAGGGAGAGCTGGCGGGTGGTGACACTGGGGCCATGACTGTGGCCAACACCGATGGCACCGAGGCACAGGAGGTACACACAAAGCTGGGACCGTCCCTGCTTCCTCTGCTAGAAAAGAACTGCATTTTCTTTTAAAACATGATCATCTGAACTTTTCCCAGGTGACCATAGTCGCTTCTGGGGCAGCGGTATCAGAGGAATCGGACATTGCCCTGCTCTGTCATCAGCAGGTGGCATTGCTGGCCACGTCCCATGGCACCCACATTGCTGTGCAGGTACCATGTGGCTCTTGCCACCATCCCCTTCCCTTCCTTACCCACCTGCTGCCTGCAGCATTTGCCCTCTGGCTCTGCTGCATTGCTGCTTGCCCGGGGGGCCTGCTCCTTGATTCCCAGATGCCCTGTGTGCACAGGACAGCAGGGACGTCCCCCTGGGATTGCAGAATGCTCCTTTGTAAACAGCTTTTCTGCCCCTCTGCTTCACACCTGTGTCACCCACCTGTGTCGCCCCTCTGTCCTGCTGAGAGCCACCCTGAGCTGCCTTTTGGGGGTTCAGCACTCATTCTCTCTCTCCCCCTTCCCTCCCGCAGCTGGAAGAGCAGCAGGGCCTGGAGGAAGCCCTCAGCATGGCCACAGTCATTCACTACGAGCCAGCACCACCTGACACAGCCCTGCCTGAGAAGGGGAGCTGAGGCCAGCGGAGCAGCCGGGGCAGGGGGAGTGACGGCCCCAGGCTGCCGTGTGCAGGGGTGGTGGGTGCTGCAGGCAGGACACGGCGCAGGGGCAGTGTCTGAGGCAGTGCCAGCCTGTGCCCTGTGCCAGCTGGGACGCTGACAGGGCAGCGTGGGGCTGCTGCGGTGACCCTGCCTGAAGGGCTCTTCCCTCCAGGGCGGGAGGACAAATGCACTGGACTGCTGCCTGCTCCTGGGCTCTGAGCAGCAGCCCCCTTTTGAGGGGCATGTCCTGCCCTCTCCCTCTAGGAATGGTCCAACAGCTCCCCTTTCTTGCTCACCCCTCCAGCTCAGGGGCAAGTGGGCAGCACATGCACAGAAGCCATAAAGGCCCATCAGAGCAAGCCCAGGCTGTCCTGAGCTGGGTATGGAGGGTGACCAGTTCCTGCCATTGGAGCCAGCACTGGGATGGCTCCAACAGCACTTCTCCCATCTCTTCGTCATGTTCCTTTCTCAAGCAAAGCTTCCATGGCAGATTCCTTGGCTGTGGAGCAGCGCTGCCAGCACTTGCCAGGAGCTGAGCTAGACCTGGATGTAAATGCTGAGTTGAAATAAAAAATTTAAAAATTTGTTTTTAAAAGGACCCCTCTTCTCTTTGACAGAAGCTGGGATGGATGTTGATGTTTAGCAGCTGTAAGAATTAAGGACATTGAGGAGATTTGTGGAATTGACCAAGTATGTTCTGCCAAAGCAGCAGCTGTCCCAGAGGAGGGCTGGGAGCAGGGTGAGCTGTACCCTCTGAGCCCTCTGTGGCTTGGAGGGGCTAAGATGTGTCCCTGAAATCTCACATCAGGCCTTGGCTCTTCCAGGGACCCCTGCAGGCCTAGATTTAGGGAACTGTGTCTGTGAACACATCCTACATCCTCCCCTGAGCTGGGAGAGAGAGACCTGGGCTGATGTCCTGCCCCCACAGGTGCCTTCAGCCCCTCCACTGCCCCGGGTGCTGGGTGGACAGAGCTGGAGCCTTTTGAGATCCTCGAGTCCAGCTGTGAACCTGAGCCTGGCACAGGCTCCCAGCAGTCGAGAGGCTCGTTTTTTGGACATCCCAGAAGAGTTTATAGAGCAGGATGTTTCCGCGGGCACGGAACGGGCACAATCCGAGAGGATGCCACAGGCACAGGCTGAGTCTCCGCTCGCCTGGTGCCACCGATCCCTCCTGAAGGCAGCGCTCCCGCTGCGAGGGGAAGCTGCTGCTTGAGCCAGGGCGGGGATTTCTCTCTCCAGAATGCAAATTACGACGGACCTTCTGATCTCCGGGCCGAGCTGGGCAGAGCGTCGGCGCGCCCNGGGCGGATCCAGGAACCGGATCCGCGGGCTGGGCAGAGCCAGCGCCGCCGCCGCCAGCGATGGACCTGCGAGCCGAGCTGCTCAAGTCCATCTGGTACGCCTTCACCGCCCTGGACGTGGAGAAGAGCGGCAAGGTCTCCAAATCCCAGCTCAAAGTGAGTCCCCGGCGAGCTCGGGCGGCCCCGGCGCACGGATGGAGGGTGGGCAGCGAGGGCCGAAGCAAGTCCGGGGCTGCTTTGCATCCCCGCGGGTTTCCACGGAGAAATTGTTAAATATTAAGATCATTAAGATCTTGTTGTTGCCTCCACGCTTGTTCTGGTGAAGTTCCCAGGCTCTGTGACATCTCCCTTTAAAAAAAGGAGTGGGGGGGAAATTCATGCTCAAATGTGTTTTCCAAGTGAAAATGATAAGAAATCTAAATTTTACTTAGCAGTTTCTTGTGCTTTTTATGGCCAGCTAAGAGCCCAAACTCTGTTTACATCTCCTTGCTTGCCGGAGCACCTCTGTTTCTCCTTGCTGAGCCACTGGGTTGGGAGGTAGGGACAGGTTGTTTTTAAACAAAAACTCTTCAGTGGTGTGGTCAGAAACAACACAGCACTTTTTAAAACTCTCTGCTTTCCCCTCTCCCCACTCTTAGCAGCTTTCAGCGGGCTCATGCCCTCAGACCTTCATCTAACCCATCAGAGCTTTAAAAACCTTCTCTGCCCCCAGGACAGGGTTGCTGGAACCGACCAGGGAGCCCCTTGTGTCTGAGAATAATTGATTTTTTTAACCTTTGCACATGATGGGAATGTGTTTTTTCGTCCATTTTGGTTCTTAGGCTGGCACTGGGGTTGGAAATGCTGGTTGGTACCAGGGTCTGAGATGAGAGACCTGAGCTGAGTACAGGGAGGTATTGCGTCAGGATGTGGCAGCGGCTGCCAGTCTGCAAGACCAGATTTGAACCCCTGCAAAAAGACGCACTTTTCCTCTATTCCCTCTATTTTATAGGGCTTCCCCAGGGCAGACTGCAGGGAAGGTGCTGGGCGTTGGGAGGAGGGTGTGTTTTGCCCCAGAATTAAGAGTTTTGTTTGCAGGGATCTGGAGGAGAAGCAGCGAGAGGCAGATTCTTCTTGCTCAGCCTTTGCCGCTGAGAGCTTTTGGCTGCCCCCCAGAACTCGTGGCATGTGCCCTGCAAGCCACGCTCACCTGCTAAAACTGTAGAAATAGCTGAAGGAATTAGGGAAAATCCTAAAGCAGGCCAGAGCTTAATTTGGTTTGCTAATCTGTGAGAGGGGCTGCTGTGCTCCCTTCACAGCACCCCTGCGTCACTGCTCTGGGTCCAGAGCTTGGGCCAGGCATGGGATGGACCTAAAAGCACCAGCAGTGCTTGTCTTGAGAGATCTTTATCACCAGTGATGAGGCTGAGGCCACAGAGACTCTGATTTTAACGGCAGTTTCTTGGACAGCTCATTCAGGTTGTGCAAACCATGGTGTAGGGGCTGTGGTGATGCTGGGAGTGACACCTCCGAAGTGACTTTACCTTCTGGGTGGAAGGGGATGTTCTCCCACGCACCTTCAGTGATGGGTTGGGTTCGTGGCAGGTCACTGAACAGCAAAGCTCAGCTCTGGATGACGTTCCCATTGTCTCCAGGCCAGGGAGAGCTTGTTTCCACCCCCAAAACCACTCGAGTTTGCTCCAGCCTACACAGGCCAGCCGCAGTTCAGTGAAGAAGGAATCCGGCGTCTCACAGCTCTGGGCAATAAAGTGTTAAAGCCACCGAGCCCTCTCCAAACTCTTCGGGGGCTGCTGAGCGCTGAGCCGGGCTGTGCTCCGCTCCCTCAGCCGGGCGTGTTGCTGCACGAAGGGTGTTGAACAGCGCTGGGACGGACAGGGTTTGCCCCTACAGGACAGAGCCGGCCCCAGAGCCGGGTGGGAGCGTCCCGGCAGAGCGGGGCTGAGCTCCGGCCGTCGCTGTGAGCCCCTCGGGCTTTCAGCGGGAAGGCGCAGCTGTGCGAGGCCGTTGGGCTCCTTGCAGGGGCACTGCGTGTGCAGATGCCGCTGTGGTGTAGGTGTGTGTCTGCGCAGGAAGAGAGGACAGCTTGCGGTCGGGTGCTGAGCTCGCGTAGTTTTGCTCCCAGCACAGGCACGCCACCAGCCCTGCTCTCGGGGAGCGTTTGTGCTCTCGGCGCCCTTGCATCCCCCTTCCCTGGGTGGGCTGGAGGGCTGTGGATGCTGGGGTGTGGTCCCTCAGTGTGGCCATGCGTGCCTGGAAATACCGAGCACTGCCCTGGTGCTTTCGGGCACCTCTGCTCGTGGCTGATGGGTGTGACAGCGGTGGGAGAGGGTGGAGGACAGAAACAAGGCTGGTGCTCGGAGGAATCCAGGGCACTAGGAGGAGTCAGGCAGACCCCTGCCCCCCCAGGCATCCCCTGCATGCCGCAGGGGAAACGCTGTACCAGCAAACTGCTTTCGTAGCAGCCCTTTCCCCTGCTGTTATTCTCTTCCTCCTGTCACTGTTTCAGAGCCTGCAAGGGTTTCTCACTTCTCCTATCTCCAGTCATGCCACCATTGACCAGGTCAGGGTTTTCCTCTCTGTCAGTGACAGCGAGAGGAGGGGCTTTGGGTCACAGGGGTGGGGATGGAGGGGCTCAGGGTCCCCCATGGCCGGGGTCACAAGGGAGACCTAACGGGGCTTTTTAGGGGTGCTCTGGGCAGGGGGTGAAGGATGGAGTTGAGGGCCCACGTTGGAAACATAGAATGGGATACGATTCCCAAACTTTGAATTCATCCTTGTGGATTTTTTACCATCCTGGAGGATGTCCATGATATTCCCAGGCCTTTCCACCGCTGTGTGGACCCTGGGGCTGCACTGAGCCCCAAAAGGCATAGCTGTAGCAGCAGTGCTCGGGGCTACAGCCCTGTTGAGTGAGCACAGGGTGGAGTCCTGCTGATCCCATTGGTCCAGAGGGTGGAAAAGAGAATGAAAATCTGGTCGAGCAAGAACTTTCTCCAGCTGCAGCAGCCATCATGGCCTCAGGCAGCTCCTCTCCTGCTGGGAGGAAATTTCCAGTCCTGCACAGAGGAGCAGGGATGCTGTTCCATCTCCTCCAGCCCCTCTCTTGACCCCTTGGCAAGCTCTGTCAGCAGATCCTGGTGCAGTGGGGAGCTGTCAGTCTGGGACTCGTGTTTAACCATCTCCTGCTTCTGGGATGTAAAGGCAAGGAGAGCACCACCTGCCCAGCAGCACAGGCTAGAGATGCTGGTGGTGCTCATGCGCAGCCTCGCTCCAGGCTTTCCAGCACATGAGAAATCCGTGAGCTTGTAAACATGCTTTATTTGGCGGGATTTGAACGAAACTGGCTGTTGGCAAGCCTTGATGAGTATTTCTGGGGATGGTGTGTCTCCAGATCTCCATTGTCTGCTTCCATTTGAAACAAAACCTTGGCTTAGTTTCTCACTAGTCTTTCCTATTTCCATGTTTCCATCTTTCTCTGCCCCTAGCAGACAGTGGCTGCTGCCAGGCTGGGCCATGGTTGTGCCAAATGCATAGCTTGGGGTAGCTTATCAGCTTTTCTAGATCAGAACGAGTTCTCTTTGCTCTAAAAGGTGTGAAACAGCCCTTTCAAGAAAGAAGTTCCTCATGTGCCCAGAAAAGAAACTAATGTGGGAAAATCCTCGATTTTTGCCTGTTTCTAAATTATTCTCTAAAGTTTACGTTTGGAAATTATGCCAAACCCAAACCTTGACTCAATGCTGTGGCTGCCGGGAGGTGATGCCATGCAGGGCACGGTCCCCAGGGGGGTGAGTGAGGGGCTGGCACCTTGGAGATGTGCTGGGGCAGGGCTGGAGGTTGTTCACCTTGTCACCACCCCCTGTGCTTGGCCAGGTGCTGTCTCACAACCTGTACACGGTGCTGTGCATCCCCCACGACCCCGTGGCACTGGAAGAGCATTTCCGTGATGATGATGATGGGCCAGTGTCCAGCCAGGGCTACATGCCCTACCTCAACAAGTACATCCTGGACAAGGTGAGTTCTTTGGTCATCCCCCAGACCTGCTACTCCTCATGTGACGACATTGAGGTTCCTGGGGGCTCCCCTTAGCTCATGGAAATCACATGCCTTGCTGGGTGGAAAGAGGGTGCAGAGATGGGGACTGCTCAGGTGAATGCCAAAACAAGTGAGAAATGTTTAATACTCAGTGTCTCCCTGGCAAGGATGAAGTCACCCCTTTACATCACAGCTCTGCATGGAGCAGCATATCTGCCCACATTTCCTGAAGGGCTCGGAGAGAGAAATCAGCCCCTTTTATCCTCTCCAGCCATGCTCAAATTTGAGGTGTGATCTAATTTGGTAAAGAGGAGAGGGAGGAGGACGAGGTGCAAGCAGGAGCAGAGTTGGGGTGGGCAGGGGCTTTCTCCCTTTTTTCTGCAGTTCAAAGACACCTTTGTCTGGCACAGGCAGAGGTTGGTCTGTGGGTGCTGTTTCCTCCAAGCATGTGAGGGGAGGAAGAATGACTGACAGCTTTCTTCCACTGTGTGCTCACAGAAAGGGGCCAGAGCTGGGTGCAGTAACCCTTTGTTGCCCTGGCTCTCCTGGTGTTCATGTCACTGTGCCAGTCCCCATGCCAGTGCCTCTGCCAGTCCCCATCCCTCTTCCCACCTTTGCCTTGCCCAGAGCCGGTCAGCAGCTGCCCAGCCTGGTCCAGCAGTGCTGATTTTGGCTGCAGGGATCTGATCGGCAGCACTCAAGGGCAAAGCCTTCCTCAGCTCCCTCAGGCCAGAGTAGGCACTGCCCAATGTCAGCCCAGCCCAGTCTTCCCATCACAGAGTGGCCAAAAGTTGCCCACATGGTTCTTTGGGAGGTGAACTTTAAACCCACTTCTTCTGGTTTCACCATGGCTAATAGAATCCCAGAGGCATCCTGAAAAGGGGGAAGTGGGTTTTCCTAGTAAGAGAAGCTTTTAGCTTTTGCCATCCAAAGGTTTTTCTCCAGCTTTGCTGCTACAGGCCAGTTGGCTCCTGTGCTCACACAGTTGGGATTGAGCACCCAGGGACAGCCAGAGCTCCTCTGATCCCCATCACAGTTCACCCATCTGCACCAAACGTGCTGCCTGGGGCAGCTCACAGTTAAAGAACAGCAGCAGGGACAAAGCTGGTGGAGGCACCATTCCTGCTGGCTACCCTCAGGCCAGCACTTCACTCCTCAGTTCTTCTTTGTGGTTGAATGGGATAACAAGAAACCCCAAAGCACGAAGGCACTGGGGAGGTGGGCTTGAAGAGCTCCACATCATCCTGCCTGTGTTGCACCCCAGGATTCCTGCTGGTGCTGCCAATCACCCCATGCTTCTCACTGGACAGATTTTAGAACTGAGAGTTTCTTCTCTCCAGCAGTTCCTCCCCCAGAACTTCCCTCTGTAGCTCTTCAGCTCCCCATTCATCCCCTGACTCCTGCCTGCAGGTGGAGGAAGGTGCTTTTGTTAAAGAAGACTTTGATGAGCTCTGCTGGACCCTGACAGCAAAGAAGAACTACAAACCCGACCGGAATGGGAATAGCATTATATCCAACAAGGATGCTTTCAAGCTCTGGTGTCTCTTCAACTTTCTGTCTGAAGACAAATATCCTCTTGTCATGGTGCCAGATGAGGTAGGACCTGCCTCTCCCCCCATCCCTGTCCTCCCAGGGCTCTATGTGCTGGCAGAGACCCATTTGTGGGTGACACATCCCACTATCACTTCCTGGCATGTCCCACTGCATCCTGCAAGATGTGGTGTTCCAGGGGATGAGAGAGAGGAGGCTGGAGGTGGGACAAGGGGGCTGTCTGCCCTGGACCCCCCTGCTGTGCCCACAGCCACCCCCACTGCCCAAGGAGAAGAGAGGGACTTTAGAGGGGAGACCCCTCCAAAGTGCTGCAGCCCCTCCTGCCTAGAGGGCAGAGCAGACCTGGCTGTCCCTCTCTGTGGCCACTGCCACCCAGTGCTCAGCCCCTGCCCAGCAGAGTGTTAGGGGTGAGGTGCCAGCCAAAGAAAAGCCTCTGGCAGTAATCTCCAAATCTCCAAATTCCACAGCATTTAGGGGGAATGTTCTCCCTTTCCCTGGGGTCAGATTAAACCCCCATGAGAAGGGGGACAGATCTGGGGAGAATGCACAAGTGCAGAAGCCATGAGTTGCCTCAGCAGAAGGAACTTGGCTGGGCAAATGGCTGCTGTTGTCTTCTACCCCTTCAACTTCCTGAGATCAGCAGAAACGTCAAAAATAAAA
>WBMY01012590.1:18401-40601 GCA_013397315.1 Donacobius atricapilla | reverse complement strand
CTTTAGGCTGTAGTTCCTCTTGGGAAATCAGGGGAGACTGAGGAGGGGACGTGACCCACACGGCATGAAGCTTAGCGGGACAGTGTGCCTAGTCTTCCGTGCCAGGGTGGGGTGGTGGAGGGGGAGTTGGCCTGAGGATTGAGGGTATCAAGCACTGTAGGAGGCTGGGGCTGGAAGGAGGAGAAGCAAGAGCGTCGGGATGGACCTTGAACAGAGCATCCGGTGAGGGGCTGCTCCAGGAGGAAGGATCTGAAATTCCTTTCTCATCCCTCATATCTGCACATTCCACTCCCTCCTTCCCTGAGATCCCAGATGAAGGACATGCTTGTGGGAAGGAATCAGATGTGCTGTAGGGTCCAGACAATGCCCATCATGGTACTGCAGAGGGGTCTGAGTGGTAACTGCCCCATGAATCAGAGTCCCAGGGCTGGTTGCAGTGTTGGTCTCTTAAACAGTGACCTGTGGGTTGAAGCAGCCCATGTCCCATTTCTTGTTTCTGCTCTACTCTCCTCTCCTCCTGCCCTCTCCATACAAATCCTTTGTTGCCTTCAGCAGAGTATCCTCTTCTGTACAAACATGCTCCAGGCTGAGGTGGGAGTTTTCCTGATGACTTGGCATGTGTCAGCCAGGGACAGCAGAGGAAGCATCCGGGTGGGATGTGCTGGCAGGTTCCCTCCATGCCCTGCTGAGCTGGTACAAGTGTTGCCTTGTGTGTGGTGTGATGGGCATGTCCTGGCATTTAGCTGTGAGCAGGACAAGGTGAGCCAAGCATTTAGTTTTAATTCTCAGATGTCTGGCAGCAGCAGCAGAACGCTCTGGTCTGCAGTGAGACAGAGCTCAGGGTGTGATTTGTGCACTCTCTGCATGTGATTCAGCCCTCACTGACAATGTCAAGGCTAATGCTGTGTTACTGAATTGGGATGGGCTTTATTGCTGGTGGAGGTGGAGAAAGCCACCTCCTGATGTGCCAGTGGGGCTGGAATGACTTTAGTATTGTTCTTTGTCAGAGACATGAAAGAGAAACTTTGTCAGGATTGTTTAGAAAAACTATCTTCAATACTGGGGGAGAAGGGATGAGAAACTGGCTCTGCTGTGAAAATGAAGCTCCTGAGGGCAGTTTCATGGCCCCACTGAGGCAGAGGCTGGTGCTGGATCCACACTTGGCAGAGCTCCGGGCTGTCCTCAGCCCCCACTTCTAAACAGGGACAATCACTGTCTTCAAGAGGATGTGGCTTTGACATCACTGATTGGGAAATCTTGATAGGACTGATGCTCCAGTGCAAGGAACTTGGGTCCTATTTTTGGATCTCACGCTTGTGCCCTCCTCTGGATGTGCCTTGGTGCTGTAGGGAACACCCTCCACACTGGGGCCATGGGGATCCTCAGCTTTTGAGGCAGGGGGTTCATGTTCTTTTCTCCTCTCTCCTGGGCTGCTGCAGCTGCCACTGCCATGTCAGACCTGGAAGGATGTGCAGCACTGGGGGGGTCACTCTCAGCACTGCACTCGCAGGTTGCTGCAGGGGCTGGTGATGCTGATTTGTTGCTGGTTTATTTCTGGTCCTCAGCTGCCTCCCAAGTTGTCCCATGTCGAGGGCAGCAATACAAAATGGGGCTTTTCTGTCGGAGTGGGAGGAGCAGCTAAGCCTGGGTAATGTCAAGGAGGGTATGTGGGTGCAAATAGCATCATGTTCACAACATCTTTGTTTAATGTTTTAGTCCAGTTAGTCTGCATAACTGTCTAAAAATAGGACATATTTTCTCTAAGTCCTCTAGTTCAAAGCCTCATAAGCCATTTTTTTTCCGGCATGAGTCTCTTCCTTCTCTTTTGAGCTTGAAATTCATACAAGGCAAAGTTATCAGGAGAACCAAGAAGAGTGAATGAACTCTGTTGAATCCTTAAGTTTCAGCCACCCAAGAGGAGGTTCATTAAAGTTGCAGGAACTTTCTGGCAGCCTCTTGAAGGTGAATTAAGCTAGCTGAGTAAACAAGCAGCCTTGTGGCCACCATAGACTTTTTTTCTTGCATCAACTTTGTGCATTGTCATAAGAGCTCAGGGTCATCAGCCTCTGGCTGCAGGTGACTTAAGGCAAAGGTGACAGCCGTGGTGAGGGGATGGGGCTGTCTCTGCTGGGATACCCAGGGTTAGCGCTACCTCCTGGTCTCGGGACAGATGCTGCCTGTGGCAGCGGCCCCCTGGAGTCACCCTGGCCGAGGGTTTCAGCGTGCGAAAGAGGGAGTGTGTGTTTAAATTTCAGAGCTGCTGCTGGACCCAGCCCAGTGCTCCCAGCGGCATAAATATCTGGCCTTCAGCACAGCCGTGGAAACTTGCTCTCTGTCCTCCTGCAGATCGCTCCAGGTCTTGGCTGTCCGTGCTGACATGGTGACCGAGCGGTGGCTGTCGGCGGCAGGCAGACGGGGACAGCTGCTGCGCAGAGGTAACCCTTCCCCTTTGCATGCGGGCCACCCACCCAGGCACTTCGCAGTGTTTCTAAAAACTTGGGGTAGGGAAGAGCCTGGGGAGAGCAGTTTGCTTCCAGCAAGTTTCCCTTTGTCCGTGAACTTAAACTTAAATTTCACTTTGAATTTAAACTCCGTACCTTATTTTTATTCTGTTTCTGAATATGATCTTATGGATTAGTTTAGGAATACACTGTGAGGACCATGGTCTAATCCTGTTCTCCTCAGCTGCCTTTCGCTGTCAAAGCACAGTGACATAACATTTCATTATTTCACTGATGTTTATGACCAAAATTGGCTCTTGTGGGTGAGGGTGGGCACATGAGATCCAGGACTGCCTGTGGGTAAGCAATCACCCAGAGTCCCACACGCGACCCAGCAGTGGTGCCGGTGCTGTCGGTGTCGGACAAAGCTGAGCAGGTCATGGCAGAGGCAGGACTGGCGTTGGGAGGAGGTGGTCAGCAGGGCTGTGGGCGGGCACTGTCCTGCCTGCGGACCTCTGAAGTGATTCCTGGGCTCAGCGGTGCTGAGGCTGTCTGCACATGGCTGTGGGTGTGTGTTTGCCTCAACACAGGTCTGAGGTGTTGAGCTGTTGTGGGTTCTGTGTCAGACTGGTGCAATGGTTACGCCATCTCTGTTCTGGTATTCAAGACAGACTTCCAAGGATCTTCACAGTGTGTGGAAAGGATTTTATGATGAGCCCCATGAGGCTTTGCTGATCAGAAGAGCATTGTTGTACAAAATTGCTTTCTGGTGTTGATGGGCTCTGTCTTTCTTGCGTGATGCCTTTGGAAAAATATGTATTTTTGTACAGTACATCTTGTTGCCCTTTGGGGAGTATTTCGTCTGTGGCTGTTGAATTATGGACTGGAAATCTGCAAATGTTCTTGGAGACTGAAGGATTGGCACAACAAGAGACTCTCGGGCTCCTCTGAACAACAGAACCTGACATACAAGTGATGTTTTAATTGGGTGAGATGATGTTACAGTGCTTATGCCTGAAAGGTTATTTGCTGTCAGAGCCCAGCCTGGCTTGCCCAGACGATGGCATTTTAGATGTTAGGGGTTTTGTGGTTTGTACTGACTCTCTTGCTTAGAGCAGGAACAAACTGATAACCACAGATTCGTCAGGCTGTGTGGCTGCTTCTCATCAGGTGCTGCAGAGTAATCTCTGCTTTTTCCAGAAGTGTCTCTTTTCAGAGATGCACTGCTGCAGTAATTTTGGAAACTGGGAAAGTCTGGACAAGCAGAAGTGATTTCCATCATGAGGATAAGTAAGATTTTTCTGTAGAGCTAGTCTTTTTTTTTTTTTTTGTTAATACTCTGAAATGTGCTTGCCTTGGCAGAATGCCTGGGAAATTACTTTCCCAAAGCAAGGTTTAGAGTGGAATGATTGATGTGCCAACATCAATCCTTTTGGTCAAGAAGATTGGGAAATGCATCTTCCCCAAAATAAATGTTTTGGGATGATGTTCACTGGATCCCTGCTTGATTGCAGGAAGGGTTCAGAGCAGAACTGACTCAGGATGTATCTTAGTTTCATTATGACTTCTTGAAATGCTTTAATATTCACTGTTTCAGTCATAGTGTCTGGAAAATGTCTGTGTTCTCCAAGGCTTAGCCAAGAGCTTGTGAACATCTGGGATCGTTTTGGTCAGGTCTGTTTGGCTTTGCCAAGGGCTCTGAAATGCATGTGTATGTTGGGGTGCTTCCTTGGGGACCTCATAGACAGGCTCTGCTCGAAGTTGTGAGTTTTGGGGAGGCTGTGGTCCACAGGGGAATCCTGACCATGGAAGTGGCAGGATGAAAGCACAAGCCAGAGGCACAAGTGTTTGCTATGGTTCTGGGTCAAGCCAGAATCCATCTCTGGGGCTGGGGCAGAGCCACAGCCTGGTAACCCCCATGTTACCCAAAGCTGTTGCTGCATTTCCTGATTTGCCCTGGTCTGGGAACTGGAACTTGAGATAACAAGAACCAGAACATGCACGTTCAACCCTTAACAGATATGTGGGTTGGAGACGGGATGGTTTTGGAGATTTGAAAGGGCAGATGAGCTGATAGGGAAGCATTTCTTTGATGGGCTGTTAAGACAGACTTTACTGCGAAACACATGCCTATCTCATTAGGACAGGCTTTGTCAGGCCTTTCCTGGCAGGACTTGTGTGAGATGGCTTCAAAATAAGCAATGCTTTGTGCAGTCATCCTGTTGATGGGAACCAAAGCTCAAATCCCTATCCTGCCTGTTACAAGCGTTTTTCAGTGGAACTCTTGATTTCATCATAATGCAATCTGGGATATTTCTGAAAACGACCAAATCAGCTTTTCACCCTAAAGTTGTTTATATGGATTTGGGTAGAGATGTTGGCTCTTGATAGCTGTTAACCCCATGAGGGCTGATGGTCAGAGACCCACATCTCTCAAAATACTCACGGATTCTCATGTCCGTGGGGTAGAACTTGTGTTGTGGAACTTGGGGACATGGGGATCTCTGGAAAAGGGTTGTTAGTGAGCATGAACTTGAGGAGCCTGACGAGCTGCCAGCAGCTGGCTGTGTCAGGAAGCAGTAGCTGTTGGCTGGCTGTGAGCTCTGTGGCTCACCCTGTACCCCCAAGATGCTGCCAAAAGCATGAGGATGTTATGAAAGGTGTGAATACTTTGCTCAAGCGTTTTGTTTTCTGGGGCCTGAGGCAGAAATCCAAATGGTCAGAGCACACTGTGAGTCTTGGCAGGCTCACACTGACACGGTCGCTGCTCCTTTCCCTGCTGAAAAGGCAGGGGAATCTCTGTTGTCCAGGCAGCTATTGCTGTGTGAATGTGGCCAAAAATAGTATGGAAACAGCATTCCCATCTGGTTCCCTGAGAGGGTGTTGTACTAGTTTGTGTGGAAAAGTGACTCTGGTGTTCTCTGGAGGTTTTCTCACGGAGATGTGTGCAGCCAGACTGGGACCCCTGTGTTTTCCTGCCCTGTGGCTGAAGGGGAGCTGCAGCAGGCACAGCAATCTGCTCCATCCCTCCCGCTGCGCATGTTCCTGGCCCTGCTGAATCATCGGAACTTGTGCCTGGGCACAATTGCTCTCTGTCAGCTGCATCCTGGGATCAGAGCACCGTGGCTGGTGCCCAGGAGATTTTGCTAAAGTCTACAAAACCAAGTAGAACTTTTCTGGGAGTCCAAGTGTAAACATAACAAAACTTACATGCTGATGGATTTTTTTTTCCTGGTTAGTCCATGGGATCTAAAATCTGTTGCTGCAAAGAGGAGGAGGCTTGCTATTGGTTTTTGGGGGCATTTTCCTGCATCTGGGAGCACTGGCAACGTAGCAGTAAAACTTAGGGCCCTGTTGGATGTTTGGCTCCAGACAGAAGGCTGCATGCATCTGTGTGATCCTAAGTGAGGCACTGCTGCTTTTCTGCCCCCGTTGCTTTTCTGGGGAACTGATTGCCCCTTTCAAAGCAGCAGTGGCACTTGCTGGTGTCCCAGTGACCCTGAGACTTTGGGGAAATCTAAGCTGGGTGCTGGTGTGCGCAGCACTGCCAAACTTGGGCTCACTGACCACCAGCAGTGCTCCGGTTCACAGCCACAGCTTGTTCCACTGGCCACTTTCCTGGAGTTTCATTTCAGTGCTGCTCTGAGTCTGTAACACCCCGTGCCCACTGTTTGCCTTGGGAAGTGGTGTTGCTGTTTCTGTGAGCTCCTCCCTCACCAGCCCTGTTCTATAATTACTGATGTTCCTGAAACCAGATCCTTCCACATGTCCTGCTCAGGTTTGGGAGGACAAGGGGTCCCTAAGCAAAGTGACTGCCTTGGAGTACAGCCAAGAGGATTTCAGCAGTTTGGGAAAGCGTCATCTTGCAGTGGTTCAGTGAATTCTGAGCCTCCAATCTCCTCCCCTTTGGGATGCTAAAGGAAAGGGGAATATGTCCCAGGCAGCTCTGGCATGCGAGTGCCAGGTTTGCAGTGTGATCCCAAAGCATTGCCACAGTTCCAGTGCCACCTCTGCTGTGCCCTGGGCTGTGGGGGGGTGAGCCTCTCTCCTTGTCAGACTTAATGATCTTCTCAAATAGCAGCACTTCTGTGCCATTTCCAGCACTGAGAAGCCCCAGAGGTGTCACCTTTCTAGTACCTGCTTGTTTCCTGGCTGCTGTCCTTGTTCCGATGGGTCAGACCCACGTGCCCCTCCTGCCAGAGGTACTTTGGGCTGTCCTGAGTTGACAGCTAAACACAAATACCAGTCAGCAGTTGGCAGAATGAGATGTGCCAGTTTATTTCCTGAAAGTCATCCTGGAAATGCCTTGTACAGGAATGTACAACAGGAGAAGATGGTCACGAGCAGTGCAGGGAGCTGACCTGGGGCTGGACAGGCCAGACCTGCAAGTGTGACTGCAAACAGGTGTCAAAATCTGTAATACAGGAATAAACAATGACACTTGGCACTATCTATTGCTCTGCACTTGCAAAACATGCTGTCTCCATGAGCTAACACAGCCAGGGAAGGATCAGGAAGGAAGCACTGCAAAAATCCTGGGTTTGTTTCTTTGTGGTGGGTTTTGGTTTTGGTTGAGTTTTTTAGTTATGATCAAGGAAATGGAAGTAGAGGACTTGACCAGATTTGCTGCAGGTCGTGGAGCAGCACTTCAAGTAAGAGCTCTGTGCAGCTCTTCCCTGCCTGCCCTGCTGCTGCCCTTCTGCCAGCATCAGCCACGGAGCCTGATGAGGACAGGGAGTCCCGCTGCTGGGAAGCTGTTGAGAGATGATTTCTCTGTCTTCTCATATCTGCCATCTCAAGATTTTGGAGCACATCCCATGGATGCTTGCAGCTGCTGGAGCCAGGGACGGCTGCAACTCCTGGAGAAGAGCAGCCTGGCAGACCCTGCTTTGGGCATGGCTGAGAGTTTAGTGCCCAAAGTCTGCTATTTTTCTGTGTCTGCAATACCTCTTTCACTCTAAACAAAGCCAGCAGCAAGTTCCTTTTGGAGCAAAATGTCATGACCTGATTTTGGGCACATCATCAATCATGGTACAAAAAGAGAAGAATCCGGCAAGTTTCATAACCTTTTTAATGAGCTGGGTTGGTTTTTTTTTTCCCCCTCTCAGATCCCAGGAAGTGAGTTAAAACATGCAATAGATGTATGATTCATTTTGGCAAGTCAGGCTGCTCGAGACAGCTGAGGGAATCTCCTGCACCCTGTGTCACAAGTCTTGAGTAATTAGCAGCAGCTAATGGTCATGGCAGCTCTGGCGGCACCCCTCTGCTTAATGAGCCCAGCTCTCTCTTGGGGAAGCACAGGTGGAGCACACCGAGCAGCCTTAGAGAGAGAATCACAGGACTGGACTCTGGGGCTCGATACAGCATCTAAGCAGATGCTTCAAGGGGAAGAATCTGGCCCAGAATTTCCATCCTGGTCAGCGCTGTGTAGGAGGGCTCTTCCTTGCTAGCTGTAGTAGTTTATTTTTGTGTGTAGCCTGCCTTGCGGCCAAGACTTTGAGTAAGGGAGGAAACATTCAGCTGGTAAGTGCTGCTGAGATCTCATTGGCTAATATGGGGGTATGCTGATCTTCCAGGAGCAAACATAAACATGTTTTCAGTGTTTGTCTCTCCTATTTTGTAGTCTTAGTTACCTTTCCTGTACTGCAGCATCTGCTTAGCTCTTATTTGGCTTTTATTAGTCGTAGCTGACGTGTATGGGGAGGAACTTAAACTGGTACTTGATCAGCAGATCTTGGAGGCAGTGACACTACCTGAGGAAGTCTGCAACAGGTGGTCAAGCAGCAGCAATCACATCTCCTTTATGGATTCAGGTCAGTTTTCCATTGTGGATTCAAAATGTGCTGTGCATCACAGTGCTGCCCTACGGAGGGCTGAGTTCTCATCTCATCCCTTCTGTTTCTTTTGGCTGGGAATTTGGTGAACGTTCTCGTCCAGAGGAGTAAACCCAAACAAGGAATGCTCCCATGGTATTGGTTTCCTTTTGCCATGCCTTATGACCTCTTTTATAGTGCAGTTGTATTGAACAACTGCTTTGAGCAGATCAACTCTGTGACTTGACTCTTGGGAGGATTGGACTTTCTTTGGTGCTTTGCTTTCCTTGGAAACTCTGAGCTTGGCTCCAGGGTCTAAGTGCTAAGCAGCAGGATTGGCTGCCAGGGGAACTGCCAGGCCACAGGGGCACAAGCTGTTGGTTGATGAACTGGAGGCTTGGATCCTGGTTAGCTCTAGAGAAGTACTACCTTCTTGCAGGGAATCCACACTGAAGATTTATCTCCTTTCAACTTTTTTTTTTCCTGTTTTTCGCCTCTTCTGGTTGTGCCACGTCTCTCTCCCTGTTCCCACTGATGGTTCAGCTTGGCGTAGATGCCAGCTTCTAGGAAAGACAAACCTGTTGCCCAAGCTGTTTGCAGCCAGCAGGCATCAGCCCAAGCCCAGAGCCTGCAAACAAACCCTCCCTGCTGGCTCAGCCAGAGTTACCAAAGCTCCTTTGAATAGGCATTGAGGCAAGGGCACAGCAAGTCATGAGATGCTTGCCCTCTTGCTCATTCCCATCCTGTGGGAAGAGGAAGGAGAACAGCTTTGCTGGATTCTCTGGATATGTTTAGGAAGAAATTCACAGTCTCCATCCTTGTTTCCATCAATGTCCTGTGACAGCTGCCGAACAGAAGAAGGGGGTGGGTGTCTGTGGCAGGCAGAAATCTCTACCCATCTTCCTGCAGCTTGAAGCCTGTGTGCTGTGCTCTGGCATGGGACTCAGCCAAGAGGGGATCAAGTTATCCCTTCTCCTGCTCTGGCAACTTGGCCATTGGATGCAGAGGCACCAAATGGCTGGAGGGGTCTTGGGGTGGGGATGGGCCCTTTGGCTGTCCTTTGTCATCCCCAGTGCTGTCCCACAAAGATTCCAGGCTGAGGTGCTGCCAGGGCAGGTCCCTCCTTGTGCTCAGGCAGAGAGAGTTTGGACAAACCTCTGGAGAGCTCCAGCTTCCCAGGCCGCCCCCGTTCCCACTGGAGGGCTTGCAGGGGAGCCGAGGGGAGCGTGTGAATTCTTGGTGAATCTCCACAGTCTCTTCCCACTGCCCCAGTGCTGTTCCTGGTGCGAGGACAAGGGCTGAGGTCCCTCTCCCCAGCTGGCTGGCTCCTCGAAGGGGTGCACAGGCATGGCCATGCCCTGCCCTTCACCCAGGCAGTGGCTGCCTTGGCCTTTCATCTGCCAGAGGCAGGGGCTGCAGCCTCCCATGTGAGATCAATCCTTTTTTCCAGTCCTCTCTCTATCTCAGTTGTTTAGAAAATGGGAAGTGCTGAGGGAGAGGCAGGTGTGTGAAGAGCTCCTGCAGCTCCCCTCTGCCCAGGCCCCTGAACTCGGCCTGCAAGGAGATGTACAAACAATACATTTGGAGCTTTCTGGTAAAACCTTTTCTCTCTCTGGCTCTCCAGCCACTCTCAAAGGGTGGGATTCACATCCATATCCTTTCTGTAATGCCTGTGTGCACATGAGTAGCCTTAGCTGGCGGTCCATGGAGCTGCCTGTGTCTCATCCTCTGCTTTCCCCCTCCTTACACCCATCCTAGACAGACTCCAAGCAAAGTTTTGGAGTTTTTGCCTTTTTGGGTTTTGGGGAGCCAACTGCATGCCAAAAACTCGCTGCTGCCCTGGGAGCACATGGCCCTGAGTAGAGCCGGCGGATGGAGGACAGCATGTCAGGGATGTGCCTACATTATTCCAGCATGTCCCGTGAGACATCTGGGGCAAAGCAGAGACCTCTGTCTGCAGTGGGTTTAAAGGAAGAGGCTTGTGCTGGATGCCAGGGACAAAGGGAATCTAATGACCTGCTCATTAAGATGCAGGATGGATTTTCCACTGTAGCTGAGCTTCTCCTGCCACAAGCCTCCCCCACTAACTGCTCTTCCAGGCAAAAGTGCTTCCCTGATGTTTGTGTGATCATTTATATATAACCCTGAAAACAGTGAAGTTCATTACCCTCCATCTCCAATGAATAGGTTTTCCTGCCTGTCTGCCATGTCCCACTGCGTGGGATGTGTGAGCAGAGGCCAAGGATAACACAGCCCTTCAATGGTCCCTCAGTGCTCATGTGGAGGCACGGGAAGGGAGCACCCCTCTGCCTGCTCCTGCTGCCAAGGAGCACACGGCAGTGTGCTCACTGTTGCCACTAATGTACCTCACCTGGAAACAAAGCCACCTGTCCTGCAGTCTGAATTCCCAGTGTGGAGGGAAAAAATAAAGCCCCCTCAGCCACAGGAGACCCAGGCTCCGGTGCAGCACCAGCTCCAGGGGTGATTTGTGTCCTGGCGTCGTGACGTGTTTGTGTTCACCCTCCCACTGCAGGTTTTGTTCTCTCTCTGAGCTGCTTCTTTGATCCTTCAGGGAGCTCTGACCTTGATGTCTTTCCAGCAGTCCAAGGAGCTGGCTGCAACGCAAGTTCGAACTGCCAGGTGTGAGGATCTGCTGCAAGAGGGCAAACAAATCCAGGGAGTCCTGGGTCACTGCTGCCCTCCCCCAGCAAGCACTGAGCTGTGGGTTTGGGCATGGGGCACAGACCATCCCAGAGCTTGGGGCTGCCCTTATACAAGGCCCCGGCAAGATCCTGCTTTAGTTTAATTTGGGTCTGCAAATTGAGGTTTTCTTGGTTGAATCTGGATTTCAGTGACTTTCCTGATGGGTATTTCTCCACTTAAAAATAACTCTCTTAAGGAAGTGGATGGAACTTTACATAAGATGGGCTTGAGGTATTAATTATTCAATGAAGAGTCAGTTTAGGAATCAAGATCCAGCATGGTTGGGAGGGAGGTGGGAATGGCTCTGCCACAGCCACGGTACCACCACTGCAGCATTTGGACGGCTGGAGCTTTTTGTGGGCTCCTTGGGACGGAGTTAAGGCAAACAAGGAGCGGAAGTGTGTGGGGGAGGATGGGGCCGTTCCTCCCACAGGAAACCCAGGATTAAGACACTGGTTGGATTGTGTGGCTGTTGGGATCGCACTGCTGGACCCCGTGGCTGAGCACGGCCTGGCAGCTGCGCAGAGCAACAGCAACACGTTCAGCCCTGCTCTTGGCAGAGGAGCCAAGTGAAAACAAACACAAAGGCTGTAGCTGGCAGCACTCTGACGGGAAGGAGTGTGAGTGCAGGGCCGACAGGAAGCCATCAGTCTTGCAGATGGCTTGCACAGGCCAAGGACTTTTAGCCACTGCCTGTTGCTGCACTGAGCCCTGCTCCCCCAGTATCTTCCACCCACAGGCACAGCATGCCCTGATCAGCTGCTGCTCCCAGTCCAGGCTCTGCCATGGCCAGGCAGGGACAGAGGGTGAAGCCGGCCCTATTTTGATCCTTCTGGAGGTGTTGGCTGTATCAGACCCTAGCTCTGACTGTTACCATCACATCCCAGGTCACTGGCGGCTCTGGGGGACATTGTCTGGGGCAGAATTTCTGCTATGGACTTGTAAGCTGGGGACCCCTGGTCCCTGGGTGGCATCTGGGCTGGTTTGTGGTCTGCTGAGCTTTAAAAACAGTTCTGTGAGCTTTTGCTTCCTTGAGTCCTACAGAATGTTTATTCCAGAGTGCAAAGGGATCTGGAATGGGCCCTGCTCTGCATGTCTCACTGGCCGAGGAGCAAGCACAGAGCAGGACTGGTGTGGTTGGTGACACTGCCCTGCTGCTGAGCTGCACTCAGTGGCCTCTCTCCATGTCCTGCAGGCTAGCAGGAACAGCCTGGTGGGGTCCATCTTGGATAGACACGGATGATGCCAGAGCTATGACAGGGATTGCAGTCTTGGCACTGAGGGGTGATCAATTATGGAACAACTACAGGAGGAAGTACCTGAGGTCAAGGAAGAGGAAGAGGAAGAGGCAGTGATGGTGGCAAGTGGAGCCTCAGACCCAACTGGAGGACCAGACAGCTCGCTGCCTTCAAGCAGCTACACAGGTGAGTGGAGCATCCAGGCCCCCACAGAGTGTAGGCAGCATGCTCAGCTGCAAGGGCAGAGGATCTGTCCCTGAATGGAGTTCAGCTGGTTTTAATCTCTACCCTTTGTGAAATAATGCTCCAAGTTATGGAGAGGTTTATTTCTTCCTCTGAGGTCACTGCACAACCATTAGCAGTGGGTTTCGGAGTGGAAATTAAAAGGACAGGCAGGTAACATTGTGCTTCAGAGCAAGGGGCCTCCTAGGGTGCTGGGGAATGCTTCCTTGGACACCTCTTGAGGTCCTCAGAGCAAACTGATTGTAGGAGGTGGGAGAGAAGGTTTGTGGATGCAGAAGAGGCTCCTCCAGAGCCCTTGATGTTCCAGCTGGAATGTCCTGTGCCAGCAGCCAGCCAACCAGGGATTAAAAAATCTGCTGGTTGGGGTTTCATTGCCAGGACATGAATGCCAGAGGGAAGAAAGGAGCATTGATGTGGAGTCTGAGCTGCTGGGGTATTCTTGGCTCTGTTCATGGCATTTGCCTGCAGCCAGTGCCAGATTCCAGATGTGATACCAGGGGCAGGCAGGACAGGGCTGGAAATCCCTCCTCAGCCCTGCGGCTGGAAGAGCTGGCCACGCCAGGAGCTGAGCCTGTGGCTGTGACGTGGAAGGACGTGTCCCTGTGTGTGTTTGCAGACCTGTCACAGAGCTCCTCTCCCTCGCTGTCGGACCAGCTGCAGCTGGGCTGCGAGGAGGCGGCGCTGGGAGCGCTGAACGTGGAGTGCAGGGTCTGCGGAGACAAAGCCTCGGGCTTCCACTACGGCGTGCACGCCTGCGAGGGCTGCAAGGTGAGTCCCAGGGACAGCTGGGTTCAGCAGCACCAAGCAGGGGTTAGACCCCAGGGACTGGGCTGCCTCCTCACACAAGGGGGCTGAGATGTGTATGGCCCAAGCCCTGCCTTGTGCTTTGCTGCATAAAGCAAATCCATCTGTCCCCACAGGGACCCTGAGTTTGCTTTTAAAAATAGTTTCTGTGCTGCAGATCAGCAGTGAGCTGTGTATTTATCTCCCTGGGATCACTGGCTGCAGCTTGGATGTTCCTCTGGAATTCTTTCCCCTGCAGCAGATCCAGCAGGGTTGTGTTAGCAGCCCAGGTCCTGCCAGACATTCCTGCAGGCTGGGGTCAGCCCATGGCTTGTTCCTCCATCCCTCTCTGTGGGCTGCTCCCACAGTCACAGCACCAGGCATGGGGTGCCCCCACACTTCTTCCTCTGCAGCCCCTTTCTGGCACCACATGACCTCTCCTTGGGATAGAGACTCTACTTGCATCAGAGAGACCCAGGGCTCCCTTTCCTCACCCCCTAAACCCCCCCCAAAGCTCCTGGGGATAACAAACCAGCCTGGTCCCAAACCATTGGCACTGCTGCTCCATGTCCCCCTGCCCCGTGCCTGCAGGGTTTCTTCCGCCGGACGATCCGCATGAAGCTGGAGTACGAGAAGTGTGAGAGGAGCTGCAAGATTCAGAAGAAGAACCGAAACAAGTGCCAGTACTGCCGCTTCCAGAAATGCCTCTCGCTGGGCATGTCACACAACGGTGAGTGTCACTGCTGCCCGCAGGCCTGGCCAGCCAGGTGACTCAGGTGCCCGTGTGAAGGGTGCCTGTGCCCTGCTGTGCTTTAGCCCGTGGCTCTTCTTGCCAGGAGATCATTCAAACCCAGCGCTTCAAGCATTTGACTTCTCTTCCCCTTTTTCTGTATGAGGAGGGGCTGTTCATTCCCACCGTGCAGTACAGCTGCTGACACGTGGTTGTCCCTTATGGACTGGCCCAGAGGGAACTGGACACAAAAATTGTTCTTCTGTACTGGGACTTTTAGACTTCAGGTGTAAGACTCTTGGACCCAGACAAGCAAAGGTGTTTTTATGTGAGAAGCAGGGTTTGTGCAAGAGCCCAGAGGAATGGGATGGGAGTCTGGTGTGAGGAAGCAGCAGTGGCTGATTCATGAAGGTGTTAATCTGGAGAAACTGCAGCTTGGAGAAACACTGTGTTGTGTAGCTGCAGGTGTTCTCCCGCAGACCTGTCTGTCTGCACTGGCAGAACAAACTGTTCTCCCACAGACCTGTCTGTCTGCAGTGGCTGCCTCTCTGGATGCATCTCTGGGGTCCCCCTGCTGTCCTGACCCTCAGTTTTGCCCCGCAGCAATCCGCTTTGGGCGCATGCCAGAGGCAGAGAAGAGGAAGCTGGTGGCAGGGCTGACAGCGAGTGAGATCAGCTGCCAGAACCCACAGGTGGCTGACCTGAAAGCTTTCTCCAAGCACATCTACAATGCCTACCTGAAGAATTTCAACATGACCAAAAAGAAGGCGAGAGGTATCCTGACCGGGAAGGCCAGCAGCACCCCAGTAAGTTCCCTCCCAGGGCAGGTGGGGTTGGCCATGGCCAGCATGGGGGACTGTTCTCTGGGACATGCTGCACATCTCCCTGCTGGTGTAGCTGTTCCACGTGCACCATTCCCACCTGCAGCCAGGTGGGCTCTTCATGTCCTGCCCCTTGCTGGGAAAAATCCCATTGCTCTGCACACTTGTGCTGTGGTGGGTGGGCGCAGATTGCCTGGGACCTGTCAGCCCCAGAGGCAGGGCACAGCACGGGGACAGGCAGACAAACATGACTGTCCTGGGCAGAGCCGGCATCTCAAGTCCCCACAGACTCCTAACTTGCTTCTTGTTCAAGCAGCCTTTTGTGATCCATGACATGGACACCTTGTGGCAGGCAGAGAAGGGGCTGGTGTGGAAGCAGCTGGTGAACGGCATCCCCCCGTACAAGGAGATCGGGGTGCACGTCTTCTACCGCTGCCAGTGCACCACGGTGGAGACTGTGCGGGAGCTCACCGAGTTCGCCAAGAGCATCCCCAGCTTCATAGGCCTGTACCTGAACGACCAAGTGACTCTGCTCAAGTACGGGGTGCACGAGGCCATCTTCGCCATGCTGGCCTCCATCATGAACAAGGACGGGCTGCTGGTGGCCAACGGGAACGGCTTCGTGACCCGTGAGTTCCTGCGCAGCCTGCGCAAGCCCTTCAGTGAGATCATGGAGCCCAAATTCGAGTTTGCTGTGAAGTTCAATGCGCTGGAGCTGGATGACAGTGACCTGTCCCTGTTTGTGGCTGCCATCATCCTGTGCGGAGGTGAGCGGGTGCCCTCGGCCGTGCCAGGGTCAGGAAGAGTCCTCCCTGCTTAGAGGTGGTTCAGAGGGGACATGGGGAGCTGAGCTGCAGCTGGGCTTGAGGTCAGCCAGGGATGTCTCAGGGACATGAGAGAAGAACTGAACACTTCCAAAACCAAAGCTTCTCTGTGGCGGTGATGCCTGGCAAGCTTGGACCAACAGCAAGGAATGTAGAAGTGGCATCTCCTCATGTGCTGCTGTGGGTACCTTGTCCAAGGGCACGCCTCTCCCCTTTCTAGCTGATGAGGTTGAAGGCACGGTGGGTGGGTTACAGTCCCTGGCTCCCTTTCCCCAGGAGCAGCGTGTACTTTGGAGGGCTGCATCATGACCCTGCAGCTACCGTGCTTCCTCTCCACAGACCGCCCTGGCCTGATGAACGTGAAGCAGGTGGAGGAGATCCAAGACAACATCCTGCGGGCACTGGAGTTCCACCTGCAGTCCAACCACCCGGATGCCCAGTACCTCTTCCCCAAGCTGCTGCAGAAGATGGCTGACCTGCGACAGCTGGTGACAGAGCACGCCCAGCTGGTGCAGAAGATCAAGAAGACAGAGACAGAGACATCTCTGCACCCACTTCTGCAGGAGATCTACAAGGACATGTACTAAGGACCTATTATTTATGAGAATGAAGCCATGGATTCCCATCAAGACTCTTTGTACAGAAACAAAGAAAAACCTTCCCAGTGTCTTCCATTTCTCCTACTGGAAACTCTTTTCTATGTGACCCTGACATACGGTACATAGGGCAAGATGCCATCAGGATTTGCAGCTGCCTCCTGCTCAGCCAGGGCTTCCATTAACACACACTAACAAATCTGCAAAGCTGCTGTTCCTGTTCCTATGGCCCAGCTCTGGCTGCTCCCAGAGTGGAGCAGTGCCCAGTTTACGTGGCTCAGGCAGCGAGGTCACTGTGGCACCTCGGGTCCCCAGGGTGGGGAGCTCTGGTCCTCAGGAGGGCCGAGGGGGTGCAGGGGCTAGCAGGGCCCACAGCAGCACTTAGAGTGTGTCTGTATTCTCTTGTTCGTTTGCACTCCAAAGACATGGTCCTGAGCCATGAAGTCTGGGACAGTGTGATGAAAGGATGTTTCTCTTTCCCAAAGAAAAGCTCTGGAGTATTTGATCACGGGTAGGGCTGGCCCAGCAGAGACCCTCAGCTGCAGCCCCCTCTGTGCTCTGCCGTGTGTTCCTGTCTCCCAGCAGGGCTGTGTGAGCTCTGCCTTCCCAGGTGCTGTGTGGGAGCCTTTGCTCCTGGCACCCTCGTTCCGTAGGGAATGTGTCCCTTAGCCCCTCAGTATGAGAGAGGCTGGGATGGGGAAGTAGGAGGGAAAGGATTTGACTCCTTAAAATTCACCTTCAGAGCAGAGGCACGGAGTCAGTGAGTTCCACGGGCTGTTCTGCACACACGTGAGTTACAAAACAGGTGTGTGGAGGGTCAGGGGCCTTGAGCTGGTCAGGGTTTGGTGTCCTGCCTCAGTTTCCCCTCTCTGAAAGGGACCTGGATTGTCACATGCTGTCTGCTCAGAGCAGGAGCATGAGGATCTGTTAGTGCATTGGTTGCAGAGCTTTGCAGCTGTAAATGCCAAGGATTTATAAACAGGGAGGGGGCTGGTTGGGATGCTCACAATGGGCAGGAGCCTCCCAGTGAGCATTGCTGTGTCAGGGAAGCTGCCAGTCCTCCTGTGCCACTGTTCCCAGGAGTGGGGACAGCTCCAGGCTTAGGGGCCTTCCTGAACCCAGCACCATTCTGGGACTTTACCTCACAACTTCTCACAGCTGTAGTGAAACACCACGGTGCTGCCTGGGCCCGGCCAGGCCCCTGGTGTGGGGGCTGTGTCGCTTGGGCTTCGGGCATGGGGAGGATGGACCTGGGAAGGGCTCGGTTTCCCTTTCAGCATAATGGTGTCTTGCCTAAGAAGCAACACTTCCCTGTCTGCAGCCCGTAGTCCCTTGTGTCCTGAGCAGCCTTATTAAAATACTGATATTCCCTAGGAGGGGTTGTGGGAGCAAATTACTCGGTTTTATTTTACTTTCTTCCTCTTCAGGGTAGCAGATTTCCCTGGTGCAATAATTCCTTTAAAACCCAAAGGGGAAGAGCACTGGCCTTTCCCTCCCTGTTACGGGGCTGGCTGGTCCCAAACCTCCCCCTGCTGCCACACTCCACTCCTTTGGCCGTGCCTCAGTTTCCCTGCCCAGCCCTCCCCTCCCTACCTCGCAGGGGTGTTGGGAATTACCATTTCTGAAGCACTTTGAAGCCCTCTGGGGGAAGGCACTGGAGACATGCGTGTGCTGGTCGGCGTCCGGGGGATTTGTCCTTCCCAAACCTCGGTGGTGTCCCCACCGCGGCAGCAAAGCAGGACTTTTGCCCATCACCTGGGAAACTTTTTGCTCTTCCTTCCTCGACAGTGTAACAACCCTCAAAGTGAAATGTATATTTTTGCTAGAAGTACAAACCTCCAAGTGTTTTTAATAATATAAATAGTGTCCACAAACTGACTTGACTTTAAATAAATCTGAACTAAATATTTAAGAAACTTTAAGCGTCCAGCCTGTCTTTGTGGGATTTCTCTCAGCACCTGGGGGGGCTGTCCATGGGAGGATTTCCAGCAGAGGCTATGGGATTTGCTGTGATTTCCAGGGATTTGCCATGATTCCTGGGGCTCTGCAATTCCCAGATCTCGTACGTGCTGTGGTTTCTTGCCTGCAAACCTAAAGCAGCAGAAAGAGCCAGTCCTGAGCAGGATCCCAGCCCCAGAGCTGGGTGCTTCCTGCCCCAAATGCGTCGGGTGGAGCTGGAAATGATCTGAAAAAAAGCCCGAGAAGGAGAACAATGAGCTCCAGGGCGCTGCCCTTGGCTGTGGCAAAAACCCCTGAGAATTTGCAAGGAGGAGCTGGACTGATAAGTGTTATAAATGATGTCAAACAACTAGGTCTATTGAGTTAGCAGCAATTTAACTGAATAACAATTTGGTATAAATGAATACAATTTAGTAGATATGTTCNTCCTATTTTAACATGTAACATCTGCAAAGGGGGCCCGTCTGCTTTATAATACTAATTTCCTTTATTGCTTTCTAACAGTAATTTTCTAAATAGTTACAATTTAGTTAGCACGAATCATTTCCATTTATCACCTAAAGCAGCAGAAAGAGCCAGTCCTGAGCAGGATCCCAGCCCCAGATTTGGGTTCTTCCTGCCCCCAGTGCTGTGGGTGGAGCTGGAAATGATCTGAAAAAAAACCCGAGAAGGAGAACAATGAGCTCCAAGGGCGCTGCCCTTGGCTGTGGCAAAACACCTGAGAATTTGCAAGGAAGAGCTGGTCTGAAAAGGAGGGGAAAAGAGTAATGATTAAAGAATTAGAATATCCAGAATTTAGTGCTGCGCGCTAGAGTGGTGCCCCCGTCCAGCTGCAGGAGCAGCGGGAGCTGCAAGTCCTTGACTGGGTGTAAACAGCGCTCAGCAGGCGCTGCTATCAGCCAGCCCGGGCTTGTCCTCTCCCCAAACACGTGTTCGCGGCTACTTGGGCCGGACCCGGAGTCACCGAGGCCATAAATAGCCCTGCGAGGCAGCCCAGCCCCGCTGAGGAGATGGAGCCTGGGTCGGTGATGCCACCCGCGCCGTTCAGAGCTGAGGCAAGCGCTCTGAGACCCCTGTGCAGGTAAAGGCTTGAGGATGCGGTGGCTTGCGAGCAGCTTTTGGGGGAGATAGGCTGGAGATGGAGCCTCTCGCTGTGGGCGTAGGGAGTGGATTGGGATGGCCTTGATCCATCCACCCTTCCCGTTCTGGAGCTGGGGGTCGGCGGCAGCGCTCCGGCCAGACCCCTCTTTCCTGCTAGCCCCAAGCCAAGGGCTTCTTGCTCTTCTCCCTGACCCAGCCCTGGGAACCCTTGCTCCCCCAGTCCCCAGGACAGCCCCCAGACAGGTCCTGTCCCTGGGCATCCTTTGCTTTGCAATTAACCGGGAGATTAGGCTGGATGGGGCCGGGAGGACCCTGGATCCCCCTGGCTCTGCCCTTGGCAAGGGCTCCTGAGCCCAGACACTATCCGGGGGGGGCTTCCAAAATACGTCCTCACCCAAACAAAGCTGGTACCGGGGTACCAGGGCACGGCTGGAGCAGGCTCTGACCCCAGCCACGTGGCTCCTCTGGCTAACAGGAATTTTGCCCGTGGATTCTGTCGGTCGGGTGTGAGCTGCCGCTTCTCACATGAGAGTAAATCAGCCCAGGTCTGCAGGTATTTCCAGCGTGGGTTTTGCCGTTATGGAGAGCAGTGCAGGTAAGGAAGGGCTGTGATGCCATGAGGATGGGCTGGGAGCCTAGAGGAGTCATGCCAGACTGATTGGAGCCCTCTGTCTCTGTCCCTGGGCTCCTGCAGCTACCAGCACATCCAGGAGGAGCCGGCACCAGGAGGATCCCAATGTGGTGGGATGCCCCACCGGCACTGGGGCCAGGAGCCTGGCCCTGAGCCCACAGCCATGGACCGGGACCAGGGGGGAGCCCAGGGCACCTCGGGCCACCCTGCCAGCAGCACGACGTGTTTGACCTTGCAGTTCCTCTAACTGCAGGTAGAAGTGGAAGAAAAAGACAAGAAGAACATCCCAGGACTTGGTAACGTCCCCTGTGGGGCTACCAGTGGAGAACTTGTCCCCGCAGAAGCTCAGGATGCCTCAGGTAGGTGCTAAGCTGCCCAAGGGACCAGTGGGGTGAACACACTGGGGTGGTTATGGTGAATTAACCTGTGGATGTTTCTGTCTATGAGCCAAGCCTGGGCCAAGCTGGGACTGTGCAGAGATCTCCAGTGTAGGGACTGTCACTGCTGAAGCTGCACGCTCTGAGCAGCCTGCCCAGCTCTTTGAGCTTTTCCCTTCTAAGAACTCTCCTCCTGCAGGCTTCCAGCCACAGGGGCCAGCACTGGCTCCAGACCCCTCTGATCCCAGAAAGGCAGTTTTGGAGACAGCAACGTGGACTGACCCTGCAAAGGTGGGTTTGAGGTCTGCTGTGGCCGGGCACTCCCTGTCACCCTGTGGTGTTGCTCGAGGCCAGGCTAGTGACGGAGCCGGGGGGTTGCCACGCTCTGCTGCTCTGCTTGCAGGTCCCTGCAGAGCCGGGTGCGGCGGCAGCCCTGGTCACCACCAGCTCTCTATCGCCGAGAGCCCGGAGCGAGGCCGTGGTGTGTGGCATCTGCATGGACAGGGTGTACGAGAAGCCGCTGCCAGAGGAGCGGCTCTTCGGGATCCTCCCCAACTGCAGCCACGCGTACTGCGTGGGGTGCATCCGCAAGTGGCGGCGCAGCCGCGGCTTCCAGAGCACAGTCACAAAGTGAGTGGAATGGGGAGGTGGCAGGGTCATCACTGTTCCCCCTTCTGTGCCCTGAAATTCTTCCTTGGGTCTAGTGATGTGGCTTGCGGATTGGCATGACTTTCCTTTGGGAAAAGGCACTTTGGAGTGGTGTTGGGTTTGGGGGTGCTGGATGAGGCCAGGGCAGCAGAACCTCCCAGTGTGGGTGCTGAGCCCATGCTCCCTGCTCCCTTCTTGGGACACCCAGCTGCACCCATCACCCTCATCCAGGGCCTGCCCAGAGTGCCGGACCACCTCCAGTTACTACATCCCCCACAAATACTGGATCTCAGATGAGGGTGAGAAGGAGAATCTCATCAAAACCTTCAAGAAACGGACAGGGTGAGTGTGTGGCACTGCTGCGGATGACAGGGCTGTGGGCTCTGTGCTGCTCTGGGAGCTACACTCACAACTGTGCTTGGAATCCCACAGGAAAATCAGGTGCAAATTTTTCATCCATGGCCACTGCCCTTTCGAATCAGAGTGCATCTACCTGCACGAGCTGCCTGCCCGGCAGCTGCGGCGGCGCAGACGGCAGCGGCCGAGGATGCCCGCTGTAAGTGGGGTGGCACGTCCTGGAGCTGGGCTGGGCACCTGGAAGCTGTGGCTCATCCTCCCTCCTCTCCTGCAGGTGTTCATCCCTTCTTCCTCTTCCTCGGAGAGTTCTGATGAGGAGGATGAAGAGCTCGAGTGGGCTCATGTCGTGGACCTGCTGGAGGCAGAATTTCCCTTCTCACTTTCTGGCCGCGAGATACTTGAGATGCTTCTCTTTGACTTCATCAATTCCGACTGAGCCATGGGGGTCACGCTGGGCCTGGGTGCTGCTGGGGGCCAGGACGTGTCTCCGGGAGGCAGAAGCGCCTGCTTTTGACTCCTGCCGTTGTTTTGGGGTGGCTCCAGCCGTGGGGGTGTCGCAGGGGTGCGGTGGGATGGGGAAGCAGTCTGGCTGGCATTTATGGGTGCACCGGGGGAGACTCAGGGCACAGCCCCCCCTGCTCTTACCATCACCCCCTCAGTGGTGCACACTGTGCCCGGGGCAGACCCATGGCTGGGCTGGGCTGGGTGCTGGGAGGCAGCGGCGGGGTCTGACATCCGCGGGCCGGGCAGCAGGGGGACACTGTTTTAAACTCTTTTTAGCCAAATCCGAGAATGACGAAATAAACCGGGTTGTGTAACGCCACGCTTGCGAGGCGCTGTGATCTGTGGGCCGAGGGGGGAAGGCGGTGTCCGGGTCGGAATTTCGGGATGTTTGCATAACGAGCCCGTTCGCGCGCGGCCGAATTGCGCGTCGC
>WBMY01012589.1:447754-463533 GCA_013397315.1 Donacobius atricapilla | reverse complement strand
TGTTTTATGGTGTCATTATTAAAATTTTGCCCACTGAAAAGCGTTAATTTTTTTAGATACCGAACTTCCTCTAGTTCAGCAGTATCATGGGAATCTGCAGTGAGAATAAAATTAATAATAATAATAAAATGCCTTTAATAGATTATTCTTTATATCCTTATTTCTTTGATAAACACCTTTTACTTCATCTGATGAGAAACTATGATCAACTGTTGGAAACAGCTTTGGTTCTGGGCTATGCTGCCTCACTTCTCATTCCCTTTCCTTCTTTATTTCATTTTTCTTAACTTGCCACAGTAAATTTTTTAACAGGCTTCTCTTCCATTCAACTTTTCACTACTGCCTAATCTATTCGGAGAGATGATCTTCATGAGCTACGTCACTCAGGACATTTAGCAAATACACCCTAAAGACTATTAAAGGGTGATTCTGGATTATTTTCCTTTTTCAGGGTTTGAGTTTTCAAATCATGCTTTGCCCACCTTTTGGAGGAAGGGAGGACTCAAAACCTTTAGATTTAAAATAATATAGAATATTATTTTAACAGAACATACAACTGGTCTATTCTGTCCTCTATGGTTTTGAATCCCCTTAAGGTGATACAGTCTTGCTGGAGTTAAGGATTGGGCCGTGTTCACTTCATTTAAATTGAAATCATATCATTACTGACAGTCTTCATTTCTTACACTGTGTACTGGCTTGCTTCTGGTGAGAAAAATGGGCATAATCCCCAGAGTGCAAGATTTACACGCGGAGCTTTTAACCAACTAATAATTTGAAAAATACACGTAGATTGTGGACAGCTTTTCAACAATAATCTTCAAACCTGCCACCCAAGTTTGAGTATCCTTGAAATCCCTTAAAAGCTAATTTAAAACTGACACAGTAAATAAGTTTGTCTGCAAAAGAAATACTTTCATCTGAAATGTTAAATCCATATTTAACATATTATTATAATGACATCAAGGACAGTGTGGCTGCAAGATAATGAATTGGTCCCTAAGCAATTTATTGAAATTAGCTGAGCATTTGGCTTGTGTGCAGATTACATTCACCTTGAAGAATTTTCTCTTGTAATTCTAGTAGCAAACTGAGATACGGAATGGTATTTTTCACACAAAATATATTCTGTTAACTATGTAACACTGATGTCTCTGTCCTCAGACTTGCTTCTTAACCCTTGAAGCCAACTCTAGGTTCAGTTGAGGAATGTTTAAAAAAACCAAAACAACCAAACAAGCCAAAAAAACATCAGCAGAGAGAAGTAAGACCCCCAGCGGTGAGCTGGTTTGAGCTGAACACGCACAGTACTCTACCAGGCGCACGATGCCTAAAACCCTTTTTGAAGAACAAAGCTTGAAGAGGCCTTATGAGTACCTCTTTGAAGTTACTGCTAGAAGAGACTTCAGAAAAAATGTGTTATCTGGTTGGACAGCGTGAACCAAAACAGAGCTCAGGTTTTTCTGTGGTCTGGTAAGTGAATGGCTGATTTAAATCAAGTTCCAGTCTACCACATTCTTAACAAGGCTCTTGGTGCTCTTGAGAAATCTGCATTACCTATTAGTAATTCTTAGTTCAGCTTTTACTGCTTCTCTGTCCCTCTTGCTCTCATTTGAGCATAAATGCTGTAGTATATTTACTCCAGCACGCATCCTCCCCTCACCGCAGTGTTCTAAAGCCCTAAAGCTTTGCCGGCATTCCTTGGGAGCGGGGCTGCGGGTGTTGTGCCGGCCCTGCAGGCGGCAGGTGGCGGCGCGGGCGGGCGCGGAGTCCCGGCCCCGCGGCTGCAAAGGCGCGGCCGAGCTGGGGCAGGAATTCCTTGTGATTTACTTATTGCCTTGCACAAGGCCGTTTTCTGAAAATACCTATAAATACAATTCTTTCCCTGTTTACAAATCTTTACATTCTTTTTCCTGGAGGATAGGAGGATCATAGACTCATAGAATATCCTGAGTTGGAGGGGACCTATAAGGATCACAGAGTCTAACTGCTGGCCCTGAACAATCACACCATGTGCCTGAGAGCATTGTCCAAACACTCCTGGAACTCTGGCGGTCATTCTGTAACCTCTTCCCTGGGGAGCCTGCTCCAGTGCCCAACCACCCTCTGGGGTTTTTTTCTAATATCCAACCTAAACCTCCCTGACACAGCTTCAGGCCATTCCCTCGGGTCACTGGTCACTTCAGAGAAGAGATCAGTGCTGGCCCTCCTCTTCCTCTCAGGAGGAAGTTACTGCAATGGAGTCTGCACTCAGTCTCCTCCACGCTGAACAGAGCAAGTGACCTCAGCTGTTCCTCATGACTCCCTTCACGGTCCTTCACCATCTCTGTAGCCCTGCTTTGGATGCTCTCTAGTAGCTTTATGGCATGCTATGTCTATGACTAGATGCAAATTTAAATAAAATACAAGACTTTTAGCACAGTTGAAATGTATGGTTGAGCTCTGTATAATTTTGCCAAAGGCTGGGGTAGAAGCACACTCCTGACTAAATTACTGATTTGACTTCTGTCTCCACTAAAAGCACCACATCAGAGCTCAAATAAAGCCACACTCTACATAATTTTATTAGCTGTGATAAACTAAAGACAAATATAGAAATTGAACTTTTAAAGCCTTTTAAATGTTTTTCTTTTCAAATAACTGTGCTTTCTCAAGTCTTATTTCACCATTTTTTCATACATGAACCATATAGACTCAAATTTAGCGTGAAATAGAAATCAATGTTTACCATTCCTAAACCATTTTTTTGCCATTTTTATCATAGCGGTTTAAATGGAGCAATTTTTGTAGTTTAAGTGGTAGCTTTAAAACCCATAAAGAGCTTCCTTTAAATTAAATTTGTGTGTTAATGCAATTTGCCCTTCAGATGCATTTCCAAGTTGATATGTTTTCCAGCTGAGCTGATGAGTTCATCAGTTCAAATTGTAGCACTTAGAATGGTTGGCTTGTGCAAGTCTTAAAAACACTTTTTCATTAACTAAAGCCTTAATTGAGCTGCTTCCACAAAGATATATTAATTTGCAGTTACTTATGAGACATTTATATATACATACATATATATATGTGTGTGCATATATATGTGTGTGTGTATATATACATATATATATATGAGTTGAGCTGCTGCTCCTAAATTGCTTGCCTTGAGCATCTCTGATCTGGTGCACTCTTCCAGGTTTTATTTCCAAGACGTTTTTAAACCACGATGGGATTTAGCCAATTCCATTCACTTTCTTTTTAACAATTCGGTTTAGAGAACTCACAGAGCCAAAGACTTGGAGAGTTTTTTCACATGAGCTGCACAACGCGAGCCAAAGCCATGGGCAGGTTGCAGAATGGGAACACTCCAGAGAAGTAGCATTTGCTTAGTTTCAGGATGGCGGTGACGGTTCTTCTGACAAGTCATCTCTGAGGTTGACTGTATCAAGTGTGAGGCTGCGGTGTTGCGTGATTCACTTCTGCTTGGCTGATGGATGTTCCCTTAGGGACTGTAGTCAGCCAGGAAAAAATACAGTTCAGATTTAAATAGGACTGTGGCTTGAGCTGATGCAGACATGCTCTGAGGAGAAGAGAACCAATCATACCCTAATTTTTGCTGTATCCTGCACACAGTCCTGACAGTAATCTCTCCCCTAGGGGAAGGGATGAAGTATGCATTTTGGCTGTGTCCTTAATATAGAATAAAACTTCCCTAAATTCAAGTTGTTGGCTAAAAGACTGTGGTTCTATCTCTCTTAAAAAATTTTGTATCTCAAGCAATACTTCAAGGATGCCATACTTTCCTCCTATTGGCTCCCCCATGAGCAATCAAATGTTCTTACTGTTCTTTGTTTTATTGCTGCTACAACTATTCTGAATGCTGTCAGAGAAGGCATGTAGCTTTTTTTCTGAAGTGATTGATTTGATATAGATATAGAAAGGACAGAAAACCTGAGGTGCCATTAATGATGAGCTACAACTCTGTCTATTGTGGAGATCTACCAACTTGACCCCTGCTTAAAGCTGCTTTTTATAAACTGCTGTAGCTGTTATATTTCCCCTAAATTCTGTTTCTTTCTTTGTATGGAAGTGTTTAAGACAAGACTGGACATGACACTTACTGCCGTGGCCTAGCTGTCATGGTGATACCCAGTCAAAAGCTGGACGCGGTGATCTCAAGAGGTCTTTTCCAACCTCATTTATTCTGGGAATCTGTAACAATTCTTGATAAAGATGTCTGAAAGATAGAAATAAAATGCAACTAATTTGCTATAATTATAGCACACTTAATTGATCCTTTCCCACTGCCATAAATTTTGATAACTTACATAGCCATTTGAAGTGTTTTGATACTCTTCTTTAAACACTGTAAGAGGAACCTAAAAGATTAAGTCTATGACACTTGAGCTTCTCAACAGAGTATATTTGGACACTACATTGGACATACTTTTATGCTTTTAATTATAAGAAATATGAGTATACTTTATTTTTATACTCAGTAGTTTTAAGCCTTATTTAGTAGACCTGTATTTATTGTTAAATATGTGAGAATTACTTCAAGGGCACTAATCCCTGATGTGATTTCTAGCTTAGTAATATAGCACTGTTTTTTCCAGTGTGGAAAAGCGTGATTGCACCAACTTCTATATCCAGTTCCACTGTGGCCTTTAGTACATCAGTTAATGGTCACAATGCCCTGAATAACTTAACTCATTTTATTCACTTAATACTGCTTTGTCACCTTTCCTCAGATGACCACTATGGCTTTCTCTACATTGGACAGTCCTTTTTGTCCAGAAACTTCAGCAAATTCTGACTCCACAGACCATGAGGTCAAACACTGCCCGGTGGTAAAGGAAGCACAGTTCAGTCCTGGCCCCCAACCTTTGTTAACCATGCAATGATACTGTAGTAACTACTTTTCTCAGATCCATAATGGGCAGACTTTCCACCACAACCCTGCTCTAGCTGTACATAACAGTAGTGGAGCATGGATGCGCACTGTCATAAGGCCTCCTTCCTCACAGTAAAATTAAAGCAAGCTTGAGTCAGATCCCATTGTGATTTGTCAAGCTTCTCCTGTTCACCGCAGTCTGTTCTTTCTCTCTGCTGATGATTATCAGGACCAGCAGAAGGAAATGTTCGCCCACCCTCATGCTTGGGCACGAAGCAGGGTGTCATTGATTAAACTGCTGAGAAGATGGGTGTGAGCCAAGGCACCAGACTCTGAGCTGCAGTTGGTGAGGACATGAACACATCTTCCATTCTGCTTATTCTGCCACAGTGAACACAATCTCCATCAGAAGGATGGGATATAACAGATGGAGCTATAACTTAAACCACTTTGTAACAGCTCCTAAAGCTCATCTGTCAAGGATGGTGCCAGACTGCTTGTGCAGTGTTAGTAAGAGAAATTTATGTATGAACATACAATGTGAAATAGGCCTGCTGAGGAGGAAAAGCTGTGTAGCCTATAGTGTTTTTCTTGCATTAATCAAGTTGTAATGTATTTACTTAGCACTGTTTTTGTTTTCACTTACTGGCAAAATCCCCACAGATGTTTTATTCTGCCTTACAGAAGCAAAAAAGGTGAGAAATGTATAATTGAAATAATTTACTAATTGTGTAATTTCCTGGCTTATCACACAATAAACCATGGGGGCTTGTTAGAGGATCACACTAATCCATAGTATGACACAGGTCAGATCACTTCCTACAGTCACTAGCTTTAATAAAGCTATCTATGACACTCCAACTCAGGTATTTTCAGCTGAAATTCAGAAGATTGGCAAGCCTGTAAGATGTGGGGTGTCCCCTATCCCTCCATTCTACATTTCTGTCTTAGTGGTGTCTGCAGAATATGCTGCTCATAACTACACGTGGTCATGGAAATTGCAGGTACCTTGTTTCTGGGAATCTTGATGCTTTTGCAGCCTTAGGGAACTGTATTTTCTTGCCATAGGATAACAGAGAGGTCAGAAGGTTTTGTGATCATTGGCTAGAAGACTGTGTAGAATAACAGAATGACTGGGGAGAAAAATGCACTGAAAGCATCTGAGAGGTTTTGTGCATACTAGACAATGTATTCTATACTAATTTTTTGTGGCTAAGTTTACTGTTACTGAGGCCTGGAAGTAGCCAAATAAAACAGCAGGGAAGCCTTTTCTATATTTCTTACCTCCATTTCTCACTAACATTTTTACATTTGTTCTCTCCCTCTTCCAATGGAAGCTGGGGGGAAAGTGCCGAGTACAGCACTAATGACATGAAGAAAAATACTGAAGGAAGCAGCATGGAGGCCGTGGTTTCAAGCACTCTCCCTCCCTTTCCCAGGAGAATTTCCGTGACCTCTTGACACCTCCCATGGGAAACTTCAAATTGACAAGAGTATTTGCCAAGTAAATACAAAAAATGGCATTAAAATAGTATTTTTTCTGACTTAATCCTCCTAAAGTCAATGCAAGCGAGTTGAGGTTCCCGGAGCAGCTATAACGCACTAACCTCAATCTTGATGGCTGGGTATGTGAATGTGTAACAGGACTGATTAAAAAATATTTCCATGCACTCACTTACAGTCACTGGGGAAACTGAAAACAAAAATGACAAAAATTAAGTTACAGCTTGTTCCTGGATGGTGCTGGTATATTGGTTAAAACTAATATATTTCATGTTATGCAACACTACCTAGAGTCAAAACATTAATTTGTCCTATGAAAACAAAGGGGAAGGCATTTCATGTTCATTATAAGCTGATTGGTTATTCTGCCATGTTTTTGCTGGGGTAAGCTACTCAAGAATTATTGTTGTGACTCTTGGAAAATACTCTGTCTTTATTATATGCCAGTTGCCAATTTTTCCTCTGAAATCTGATTATGAGGAACATGAGAGTATGTTGCACCTGATCTGTCTCCATACCACACTCCCCCACACCCAGAGAATGCATTTTGTGCCCAGCAACACTTGCTGGTCATTATTAACTCTGATCCTGCTTATTAATAGTAGGATTAATAGTCGGATTAATTCTACTTCGGGAGACAGGTTGCTAAACTGGAGATCAGTGGTTTAGTACTAGGAATTGTTCCTTTGCTTCCTCCCCAGCATATTATTTAACTGAATCTGTAGAGATAAATGCATGTGCCAGTCCTTGTCTAATTTGTCTTATCCTCTCTTATCTTTCCAGTCTTTTTTTGCGTCAAGTTGCCAAGCCTTCCATGTATGAGGTAACTCTTTCTTCATTTTCTCCATGCCTGTCATATAGAAAAGGATGAGCACAATAAATCCCATAAATAAGAATGCTTCCAGAAGACAATACCAAAAAAAAAGGGCTCACCAATGTGAACTAGTATGCAGGAAAAGACCTAGCACAGGCCATTTACTGACAGTTCTTTAGAGCACAGCTGCCTTAGCTATATACAAGGACTATGACAAGGATTAAAAATACATCAGTTTTTTAGCACAGGTGTGACCTTAGAGAAGAACTGTGGTAGAACTGCATTAGCAGTTTGCAGGCTTTTGGCACACTTACCCATGGTCAGTGCCCCAGTCCATCCACACACAGAGTTGCTGTTTGTATTTTCTGAGACACATGGGAAAACATTACTTGAAAATGAGTTTGACTATAGCTCATATAAAGTGTCTGTTTAAGAGGCATTTAAGGGCTGATTCTTAGCTGGGGGATGGAATCCAGCTGCCTGTTTTCTTTGGCCCCAAGAGCCAGTTTCATGTGATTTACATTTTCATAGCTGACTTCACAATGAAAGAGCTTGAGGCTTGGTTTTGAGGCATGGCATGGTTTTTTTGGATTGGGGTTTCTTTTGGTGGTGGGGCATGCTAGTGAGTAAATATTATACAGCCCACATTCCTAGTTCTACAAAATCAGCAACTCCAGCCTGTGGGACAATGTAAGTAAGCACAAAGGCTGGAATTTATTGCTAGTAATGATCTATGAGATAAGATTTTTCTGCTAAGCCAGTGCAGAGTTCTCTTGCCAGATGTGTGGGAGTGAAAGTGACACAAATCTTAAGGAAAAAAAAAAAAAAAAAAGGGAGAGAGAGAGAGAGAAATCTTTGGCAATCCCAGGGTGATTATATAGCATTATAGCGCTAGCAGCCTCAGAGAATTCATTTTGTGTCTCAATGTCCTTATTGACTTAGAAGCCAAGTCTCAACCTTTATGAAAGAAATCCAAAGTAGTGCCGTGAATACTCCATAAATTTATCTCACTTCCTTGATCTTATTTTGAACAAAGATGGTTTTAGTGTCCTTTTTCCTACATTCCTCTGTTTATAAGGAACTGTAGTAGCAGAATGGTAGTGATTCTGCAAAAAATCGCTAGGGAACTTGTCCCTTTATTCCCTTACTTTCATCCCAAGGTAAGTAAAAACTTTCCTTCAGAGTCAAGCTACATTATAAATCCTTGCTTTTTGCTTCCAACATATCATGGACAAAAGCACAGTACGTGGCTGGTACACTGATCACATCCAAACCTCTGCCTACATCCTTTCACAAGTGTACTGGGAAATGCAGAGAACCAAAGCTGTAAAGGAGCTTCTGTATCTTTCAGACAACCAAGAGGCCTAATTTGTGCTAAGGGGGCTGACCCTTTCCTTGGAGCTGAGGGTACCTTCCAAGAAGGGATACTAAAGTCAAAGAAAATGCTTTCCCTTGGTCTAAGGATACTGCTTTGACTAGTTTGGAATTAAAATGGTAGTGCACTTTAAATGCTGTAACATTTTAATTTTTTGTATCTGAGTACACAAACTATTACACAATCTATCTCATCACTTATGTATGACACCACAGCAGAACTGTTCAAGTGTGGCAGAGATGTTTGAAAAGTAAACATGCTGATAATCCTACTTGCCTGTCACATAGCTCTGCCCAGCAGGCACTTTTAGTAAGAAAATGCTATTTTAGGGAAATAAATCTCTCTGAAGAAAAATCTAGCTGCGCATGCTTTTAAGAACTAACATGACAACTTTTTTTTTTTTGGCAAACTATCGAACTGTTGCAGCACTTGAAATTCTGAAATAACTTAGCTTAGAATTTAATCTTCTTGTAAATTTTGCTGTAAAAAACACATGAATTTCATGAAAATAATGAATCCATGTGACATGGGAACATGTCACATTTTTATCCTGGAGCATCTTACCAGTCTCTGCTCCTAAGTCGGAGAGTGTAACACAGCTACAGACTCTTCTGGGACAAAATCCAAATCAACTCTCTCTGCAGAAGAGATGCAGGTGAAGGGATTACAGTACTTTTCAATAGATTGCCTGACTTGGACAGTAGGAGGAACTGCAGGACTCATCATAAAACAACACAAACCACACCACAGATACATATTTGTCACACTTTAACTTTTATGACCACAAAAGCTTAAGTGGTTTCAAAGACTTCCACCTCCGTAAATGCACTTCCAATAACTTCTCTTGGAACAAGACACTTTGGATAAGGCGTTTGTTAAGACCTACAGAAATTTCTGAATTTTCATTATGTTGTCATGCAGTTACCCAAAGGAGAAATAAAATCCTTTACGTCACCTGTTGTAGACCCTATGTTCTGAGTGGACATGAAAAATTCTCATCTAGAAAGACTGAAAAGAATGGTTAATATGCTCTAAAGATTTATTTGGTGTGAAAGTGTGAAGGTTCCACCCTGTTACTGACTGGAGGACCCCAAGGCTTTGGCTATGGATGTTTGCTCTTGGAGGGTTAATTTGACTGAAGGACCCCTCTAGAAAAAATAGCTCAGTATTGTGAATTCTTTCCTGTATGTGAAACTTACTGACTAGCTTTATCTTCTCACAGGATTTTACAGAGTGAAGCTGCAGTGTGTTTTTAGAAATACAAAGTATAACAAAAGGCAGAATCTAGGAATTGTAGACCTGACATGATGAATACAGACATCTCCTAAAGCCCACAACCTCCTTCCCTCTCTGCAGCCCACATGCAAAAGTGCCTCTGACTCTCCTCAGCAATTCCTTCTCCTATCTAAAATTGCAAATTTTTTTTNTTTTTTTTTTTTTTTTTTTTTTTTTGAAAAATATACATGCCAAGTGTCCACTCTCCAGACACTGGGCTTCTTTCAGATACTTTCGTAATGAGGAGTGGTAATGAAGACTAAGTAAACTTTGATGAGTGTTGAATAGCCTCCATAATAATTTTGCTTATTTAAAAAGAAGAAGAATTGTTTGCACCATGCAACTCTTCTTATCAGTGTATTTCAACACATTTAGATGTCCAAAGCTCCAAACAATTGTCACAGTGTTCCTCAAAGATAAAACTGGACTTTGGTCATTCCAGCTCACTATCACTAGAAGTGGTTTATTACAGTTCTGCCTGATCTCAGTCTAGAGTCAGTAACACGATAATTTTACTTCACTATTTCTATGATTATTGGTTTACTGTTCATATGAAAGAGCTTTACCCCGTGACTGGAATGCAGCCTTTGCAAGTGGGGAAAATACTAATAGCTTTTTAATGGCTTACAATTTGCTAACAATATAGCGAACTATTAAAACAGCATGTAAGCATTCCAAAATGTCTAGGGCAGTCAATAATTCTCAAACTACATCCTGAATCACTTACAAATCTTTGGGAGACCAGACCTTAATGGGGCTGGCAGATACTTAGAACAGGACTGAACACATAGTCTGGTATGCTCTGTCCCCACCAGAATCTACCCTATGGGGAGAGCACTAATTCTAGAGGGGCAAAGAAGTATTAGGACCAACTCTGCAGCTCCACAGAATAGGTCAGTAGCTTATCAGCTGTATGCAAGGAAGGAAAAAGATACTCTGATTTTGGAATAAACTTATTAAGGATGGATTCTAACATTTCTGCTTCTCTTCTAAAATCCTCACAGCTGTACCATCTAGCTTGATTTCTTCAAACATGCATTCTCCTTTGTTTTTCCTTTAACCTTATTTGTAGTAAGGGCAAATTCAAGCTTGCTGGTTAATGAGATGCAGGAACAATTTTCCCATCAACATAATGAATACTTAAATCAAGTTCTTGACCAACTACATAACCCAACACCTCATTGCATTTCTACAAGGTACAATACTGAATGATGCAGCAAGGTTATGGGGATCATAAGCACCCATAAGCCCAGTGTTTTCCTGTGACTAACCTGGTGGGGATGTCTTATAACAAAAAGCTCACCCAAACCCTGAGAACTCGTAACATATTTATTCCTTAATGCCACAGACATGTTTTGTATTGCACATTTCCTCCCTGTGACTCAATTTGAGTTATTGCAATAGCAGCATTACATATAAAGTTACAATCCCAGGTTCACCTTATCAGCGAGAACCAGTTTACAACGTGAATACACAAATGATACTGTAATCATGAAAGCTGGATGAACAGAACACAGCATAAAGATGTGCTTCCAGTATATTTTGGCTTCTAGTTTTACAACTCATTTCTCCCAAATCCTCACCAATACCTGAACAGCAGAGATCCTTCTGGCAGAATGCAAAAGCCTTAGAAGTACATTTGTCATTGATGTAGTTAAAACTAGTTCACAACCCAGAAAGTGCATTAAGGATAGCATAAAACTCAGTTTGCCAGCAAACCAATTGGATCAGTATCAATCATGCTGAGCTCCTTGCACTTAGAATTGTTGCCAACAGTAACTGAGCTAGGTAATTTAAAGCTGGTACTAACTGGAAAAAAACCCCCAATAAACCAAGACACCAAAGCAAAACCAAACTGCAATCCTCCCTTTGCTCCCTGAAAAAACTTGAGAAGAAAAACACACACACACAAAAAAAATCAATTCTTTAATGGAAAAGGAATTAAGTTATTGAAGAATATCTTTGCTCATTTCCTCCAGAGACTGAAGAAAGTTGGCGATGGACCATCCTTCATAATGTGCTGCACTTGCCAGAGTAAAGCCAGCAAGATCAGTGTGGCCATCAGCACCAAACTCTCACTAAAGGGATGTCAGTGGGAATTTTGCATGGCCTTTGAAAGGAGATTGCCACCATATCTCCAGGGATCATTTTACAAGGAAATAAGATTAATCTTTTTGGTCTGTGCTTGTGACCTGTATTGCATGGGAAAGACAGGCTAATGAAAAAAAAATTAAAAAAAAAAAACTTAAAAAATATTTTAGTACAAAAATGTAGCTCAAAACAAAAACATGCTTATGAACCTATAAATAAAATAAATTCAGACTATGACTGCCACAAGACACTGTTGTGTTTTCTTTTTGATAGGACATAACACCTCTTGTTCCATGAGTCTTATTATGTTTGAGCTTTTTGCAGTTATCTGAAGACTTTCAATATGGAATTCACTAATAAATTAATTATGCCTTGATATGTTTATTCTTGCAGGCCTGCATTTCTCTACATGGCACTTAGTTTTATTTTATTGCTCCAAATATATATAGTGCTAACATGCTTTTTTCAGGCACATGGATTATCCCTGCTGTCAAGGGTAACAATCTCTGGGGACATTCTCTAGGATTAGAATGAAGATTGGACTTTGCTGTTGTTCTGTAGTGCATTAGTGTATTTAGGGCATTAGTTACCAAATGTCTTTACTTTTAAGATTTGCATGTTGAAAAACGTGCAATTCTGAATATCCCATACTACTTATCCATTAAATTTCCTAAGAAACTAGATGGAGATGACTGTAGAGTGCATCTCTTAGCCCCTCTTCACAATAATTCATTGGCAAAACCTGATGGAATATCTGGAAAGATATTAAGATTCTAGAGGTTTTATAGAAAACAGTGGTCATATAAAAAATAGTCTAATATTGAATGTCCCTCCTACAGCAAAGTGTGCAGCAGATGTTGTTCTCTCTTCTTGTGAGCTGCCAGCTTATCAACTAACCAGTGTTGCTTAAAGTCAGGCACAGTATAGACTGTCTCACATTTTAAAGACAGAGGAAAAACTAAGGGTACTTGGATATGTGCCAGAAGCAGGAATTACTGAAGTAAGAGTTAAAATAGAAAGTGTGATTGTTTCAACAGAGTGGGCTGAAGAGGCCTTTAGGCCGTTTGGCCCGGAAAGGAAAGAAGGTATTGCTTGAAAGAGAAGGAGTGCAGAGAACACAGTGGGTTTATTGCACTAAAGATGCTGACACAGAAAAAAGGAAAGAAAAAGGTGTTACCAGGTCTTTCTGCTACTGACATTGTCTTTTGCTGTTATTCCTCTAGTCCTTTGCTTCTTCCTTTACTCAACAGCTTCCAGGTGAAGAGAAACAACATACACTGGCTGGAAAAAAAGTGTCCCTGAAACCCACTGACAGAAGTACAATTCATTACACTAAAAAGTGTGTAAAATACAAACAAATATTAATAGACATTATAATTGTAGAAATCCAGGTGGTTGAGTAACTGGAGAGCTTCATCTTTCAAATCTGTGTTTTTAAGGGATTTCTGCTCTTTGCATCATGTACTTAATAAAAGCTGTACAAGGAATTAATGAACTGTGCATAAGGATGGGACAATTTCAAGAAGTGAGGTCTCCTCAAGTAAAAATGTCTGAAGAGAGCAATTCCTTGCTTATGACTGGTAGTGAGAAAAAATAAATGCATGCTTCAATGTAACAGCAATTCTGTTCCTTTCGGTCCTGGCACCAGAGTATTCCAGCCTCTCTGAGTCAAACAACTAATGCGTAAGAGGGCAGTGGCATACATCTGCACACACCCCCACGATTTCTTACATGGATCATAATTGTTTGAAAATTAACTACAGCTACTGCTCGGGAAGTAACATATTTACCCGATACTCTTCAGAGTGTTTACTGCTTTGGTTTGTATTCCACAATGTATTCAGTATTTTACAGACTTTACATAAAACACTATCAAAGACCAGCCCTGATAAAGGGGTAATCTTTTTATCCTGCTTTCCTGAACTTTCATCTTGCTTCCCTGGTGCACCACTTGTGTTGCAAATTCCTTTACTGTTTTAATAGATATTTTACATTCCTTAGGCAGCAAACTAAGTTTAGACAACAGTAATTGTCTTGCTTACAGAACTATGCTAGAAAGGCTGGCAAATTATTACCATGAGATCTTTTGAAGAAGCTGTGTCCAAAAGTGAAATCCAATGAGGAGATGAGACTCTGTTTAGATTCAACAAGTCTCTGTTTCAAAAAAGTCCCTTTTTTTTTCGGTAGTGACAGCACTGACATGGCAAGACAGAGGCATACTAGGAGACATAGGAATATTCTTATGCATCAGATGTTTATATCCTTCTGTTTATGTTACAATACTCCCTGGAAAGCACAGACTTAGACCAGAAACCCATCTGTATCAGTTTTCCTAAACTCCAGAATTCATGGGGGAGGAAACCTTATTTCTTAATGAACTGTACATATTTAGCAGCTTCAATATTTCCTCTACTATGACTGAAAAATAAAATAAAATATTAGAGATGCAGTGTGGGTGAATACTTACTTGGAAATCCTAATAATCAGAGAATATCATTACCATTGGAAACAACCAAGTTAGCATATCCAGAAAGCAAGACAGAAAAGCCTGTCACACTATCAGCTTATCCAAACCTACACAATCCATGTGTGGAAAAGGAAAAGAAAAAAAAAAAAGGCAACTTTTTATATATACACAGAATTCAGTAAGGATGATAGCAAATTTAAAGTTATAGAATATCCTGAATTGGAAGGGACCCACAAGGATCATCAAGTTCAGCTCCTGACCCTGCACAGGACAGCCCCAAGAATCACACCACATGCCTGAGAGCCTTGTCCAAATGCTTCTTCAACTCAGTCAGTCTTTTGCTGTTATGGCTTCCCTGTGGAGCCTGTTCCAGTGCCCAACCACCCTCTGGGTGAAGAAACTTTCCCAATAGCCAACCTAAACCTTCCCTGACACAGTTTCACACCTTCTCTTGGGTCAGCTTGAAAGCTAGAACTCCACACAAGCTTTTGGATTACTTACTTTTTGAGTTGCAGTTGGCAAGAGGAATAACTGGAACTTAAATATTTGTATGGCTTTTTCATCACCCGTAGACAAGGGGTCTCATTTGATTCAAAAAGAGCAGGCTTTAACTTCTTTTTGTTTTGTGGTAATTTGTATGTATCTTAGGGTTTACTTCCTCCTTCATTCCCATATTCATTCAGTCTTGTAGAGAAGTATCTCACACAAAACACCCCGAAAGCAAGTGCATCATCTCCTGAGTACAGAGGTGTGTGGTTGTGCGTGCGGGGGAGAGCGTGTGAAGAGATGCACTCACCAATTTTCTGGCACCATTTATTTAATTAAGCAGTCCTATCACAGAACCGTTCAGTTTGGAACAGACCTCTAATATCAGCGAGTGCAACTGCTAATCCAGCACTGCCAAGTCCAGCATTAACCCTGCCCACGGCTACGCTGCGCTCCGCCTTACCACAAGCGCGCTGCCAGTGCCCGAGGGAGCACGGCCGCACCCGCGGGCAGCGATGGACGTGACACGGCAGCCCCGTCTCCTTCCCTGCCCTGCCCAGCACGTCCCAGCGAGGCGCCGGGAGCCGCGGGCGCACAGCCGGGGGAGGCTCAGGGAGCGGCCCCCGCCCTGCAAAAGCCCGCCCAGCATGAGGAGCCGCCTGGGGCGGGCCGCCGCGGGCTCCGGGCACTCGGCTCCTCCTTCCCTTGGGCCTGGCAGCCGCAGGCCGGCGATCCGGGTATGACTTACCACAGACAGCGCCGGGGGCAGCCCTGCGAGGAGCCAGCGACCACCCACCCTCGTTCCCTCCCTCCGTCCCTCTTCCTCGTTCGCCGCCGCCCCCGCAGACGGCGGCAGCCCCAGGTGCCCGTTCGGGCTGCCCCCAGCGCACAAGGCAGG
>WBMY01012589.1:356084-447421 GCA_013397315.1 Donacobius atricapilla | reverse complement strand
CCCATCCCTTTCCCTGCCCCCCCTCCCTTTCCCTGCCCCTCGCTGCATAGGCTGGAACTGGCTGGGGGCTCGCCCCTGCCCCTGTGGCTGCATACGCAGCGCTCGTGTTGTCCTGACGATATGGCAGTAGCACTTCCTGCTGTAAATCACTTGGCGATAGTTTTTGAAGCTCTTCTTAAAGGCGGCACTGTAATGAACCCTCTTGTCAGTGTTTGCGGTAAGCGTAAAACCTTGTGAGCTGGAGGCTGTATTCAAGGCTGTGCTGTGTAATGTGCTGCAGTAGTTTTCGTAGAAAGGGTAGAAATGTAGTTCACTGTTGTGAACTGTAGTGTTGGCATAAATGTGATTCCCCTTGTTGGTGTAGGCTGTGTGGTTTTGGACCCCGTTGTAGTTACCTTTGCCGTCTTTTTGTTGTGAAAGAATGCCAGTCTCAAATGTTAAGAGAAACTGATGTATTAAGAACTATGAAAAGTAAGCTTTATTATACTGCTGTACTGAGGATAGCACTTTATTCTGGAATAATTTGGGAAAATAAAATCACTAAGACAAATTTATGGGGACTTGAATTTAAAAACCTTAGCTGTTAACATTTGTTAAAATATTTTAAATAAACAGATACATTAATGTAGCTTGCTATGACTGTATTCATGTTTCATTTATTGAAAAGATCTACCGAATTAGTCTAGTGATCTCTTATTCTGCTCTTTGTAGGACCATGATCATATAAAATGGTCTTGCTGACTTTTTCCAGCTTATTAATGCCTTTTTCCCTCAAAAAATTTTAGAGCACTGTCAGAAGAGGAATGGATGTAACATGATACCCTTGCAGCACTCAAAACACACAAATTCTGCAAAGATTTGTTTTTTCATTAAGTAATACAAGGAAAATGGATGAATCGGCTTTGCTGGATCTGTTGGAGTGTCCTGTTTGCTTAGAACGCCTTGATGCTTCTGCGAAAGTCTTGCCTTGCCAACACACGTTCTGTAAACGCTGCCTGCTGGGCATCGTGAGCTCTCGCAATGAGCTGCGATGTCCCGAGTGCCGGACTTTAGTAGACTGCGGTGTTGACGAACTCCCCAGTAATATTTTGCTTGTTAGACTGCTGGATGGCATCAAACAGAGGCCTCGAAAACCCGGCGCCAGCGGTGGCACTGCTGGCACAAACGCTTTAAGGGTCCCCATCAACACTGTCGCTAATTGCGGATCAAAGGACCTGCAGAGCTCACAAGTTGGACAGCAGCAAAGAGTGCAAGCACGGAGCCCTCCTGTTAGGGTGAGTACCACGTGGTGACAGTATTTTGTTGCATTCCTGTCTTTTCCTGCACCATTTCAAAATGGTTGATGGCCTCTGCTTTGGGATAAGGGCAGTCAGATAGTTAATACAGCAAAACAACGTAATTTTGAGAATTTCTGTAGATTTCTAGCAAAGCGTGTCAGTGTTCCTATCAGTGTTGGTTTAATGTTATATAAATACCTGCTTCAAAAAGCATTAAAAACTCAGTTTTTAAGGCAAGAAGAGGAAATCCTTAACTGTCCTATTCAAAGACCATCAAATAGAGCAAGGTAACTTATGTGGAAAGCTAAAGTTAAGTTTTTGTTAAGGATAGAGATCTTGTGAAGAACATTTGAAGTTGTTTTTAGTTTGTCAACTGCAAGACTAGAAATTTCATTTTGCACTTTCTGAAATGATTCTTACAATCAGTAATTTTCCTTTAATTTAGACATAATGAATGTTAAACATGAGCAGAGAGGTTTCGCCACTGGCTTCAAAGTACCTAAAGTTTTACTTTCTTTGCTTCAAAAGGAAATTTTTGAATTCCTGCAATCTGCTTAGTTATTTGCACTCTTAGTCCTCATAATTTCTTTATTAGTTTTTCCTCAGGTATTTTTTCTAAGGGATTTGGAAGATCTATGTACCATGATGGGAAGACATTGCCTTCTTTATATACTCTAGTTCCTTCCTAAGAGCTATGCAACCTGTAGACTCTGTCATGCCTTATAATCAAGACTCAGTAGCCTCATTTATGATTATTCATTCTAAAACCTGTGTCAGGTAATGTAATTTTATGAGATTACAGGCCTTGCTCTGTTTTATCTGGTGACAAAGCAGGACAGCTTCTCTGAAAGGTTTTGCTGCCCAGTTTGTTTGAGTTCCTGTGTTTGAAGTGGACTTCCTGAATGGTTTAGGTGGTTTCCATCTTGTGGGGTTTATTCGATTTTTATGAAGAGTCTTAAAGAGTTCCAAGAAAAGGACTTGAATGTATTTTTGGTGGGACTGGTCTTTATTTTGAAGTGTATCTGAATTATTCAGTTTACTTACCCAGCGAAGGAAGCCTAACACTGATTTTCTTCCGTTGTACATGACATGATTGGAATCTCTCCAAAAGATCTTAGATACACCTCGTAAGTTTACATAAGGATTTAAAATACAATTGTTTTTCCATTAGGTGGTACTGCTTTCTCTGCTTGCTAGACATCTCATTAGGTTCTTTACTTTAGAATATAGAAATTATAATTATCAACTCACTTCCTGCAAATGAGTTTTGTCTTGTATATATATTAATTGGTGAGGAGAGAAGGTGATCTGTGGGTTTTTTTCTGTTAATCGTTTGTTTTTGTGCTTTTGGTGAATTTTCTTTACAGAACGTAGAATCCTTTAAAAGTACTGCAAAGAAGCATCAGCAGTATCAAAACCAGTCTGGTCTTCTCCAGAACTTTAAGGTGTTTATCATGATACCTTGCATTTGCAAATGCTCTTCAACTTTAAACAAAAAAACCTTTATAATTTGTTGATATATTTTTGTGTTGACCTTTGTAAATAACTATGTATTTTCAGAGACTGCTTCTCCTCCAAAAAAGTTTCTGGTGCAGCACTGTGCATGAAGGACTGTACTTCAGAGTTTCTCAAAGCCTTCTTAGCCAAAATAACTTGAATATGGAATATTTTCTTTTTTTTTTAAATGTCCTATAATATCCTGTTTTGCAACATTTGCATTTCCAGATGTTGGGCAGAGTAGAAAGTGATAACACATGGAAGGTTGCTTCAGCTGATGCTGTACCATTCGCCGTTAAAACTGTGACCACATGCATTCCTCATGGAATTAACTGATACTCACTGTATATTAGTGATAGTTTTCAGAGTTTTACAGTAGGTCTTATTCCATCTTTGGTTTTGGAGTTTCACAGGCATTCCTGTGCCTTCTTTCCTTTGGGAGACAAGGAAGGATGATGATCTCATCATTTGTCCACTTTGTCCAGAGCCTTTTTTACAAGGAAGCTAGTACTTTTAAGAACATTAACAAACTTTGATGGTTAAGAAGGTGGAGATGTGAACTACTTTTCCATTTTCTATGTGAAAAATGGTTTTGAAAGAAAAAAGTCCAAAAAGCAAAATGCCACTTTAATAGACAGTGTTGAAATGAATGCCCTATTTGTTTTGCTAACTGTAACATAAAGATGGTTTCAAATACAGTTGATCCCTGGGAATTGAAGAGGAAAATCTGTTTCTAGATGAGTGGCCGAGTCAGATTTCCTAAACTAATTTTGCTGAAGGGGAACTAGTAAATGAAAGTTGCTGTTGAAGGCTGTCAAGTCATAAACATTCTGCTTATATCCTGAAGTAATACTAAGCTCATAAATGCCCTTTCAGAGAATGCCATAATTTTCAGAAAAGGTTAATACAGCATGCACTGCAGCTTGATTTCCTGAACTGTATCAATGGCTGTGGAGTGGCCAGCCCTGTAATTGCACAGTATATTGCATTCTCTGTATGTATGTGGTGACACCTGGCAATAAACAAACAAATGGCTCCTTGAGTCTTAAAACTAATGAAGCAGGGTGGGTGGTGAGGATTAACAAATCTTATGCCCAGTATCTCCCCCACTAGAGTAACCCTGTTCTTTCTGTAACCTCTATAAGCTTTCACTACTGTAACAACAGCAATTTCTCTGCTGAAGTTCTTAATCTATTTTGTTCCCCTGCTGTTTTGATGTATAAAGCCTCCCCTGCCTTTCCCTGGTACTGGCTGGACAAAAGCAGCAGCATCCTACTGCACCTGATGGAAAACTTGTGTTTGCTGTCTGCCCAGCAGTTTTGCTCTAGGCAGCCAGTTTGCCTGGGACAGCAAACAGTTGCACACATACGGCAGCTTCCTCTCTGGTATGGATGTGAATTTAATACTTTTCTCATTTTTTTCAAGTGAAAACCTTCAGCTAGGTTGGCAGCTTGGCAGAACTGTAAGAGCCACAGCTTACTGTCAAATCTGCTTGAGACTGGTCATCAGGAGCAAGTTATTGAGGGCTGTTGAGGGACTGCATGATCACATGAGCCTTGTTTCCTTCAGAAGAGCACTCGAAAATGTTAGGGTCCATCCTTTTATGTTTAAACTCATGTTATTAATTTCTTCATTTTCACAGAGTATGTCAAACGAGAATTATCCTAAGTTCCTTAAGGCAGTTTTACAAGGGTATGCTTATTGCAGGAGTCTAAAATGCAGCTCTGTGTGTAAGTTGCTAGATGTTGGAGAGCTGTTCTCTCGTAGATAGATTTAACATGATCCATGTTTAACTTTTGCTTTGAATTTATATTTGCCTCAGGCTTACTAAATCTCCTTCTAGTTTGTTTGTAGTCCAGCTTTCTGAAGTTAGGGCTATCTTTTCCACAGAACCTAGAGGAGAGTTGTCTAGATAGTCTGAAATCTCATCACTGTTGAAGATATTTTGAAATAAGGTTTTCATCTGTTTTCTGGACCAAATGTAGGCAGGAAGAGCTAAGAGAAGAATTCAAATGATCTCCATTAACAAAAGGAAAGCACGAATAGCTCAAAAGTTGGCCATCCCTGATAGAGTTGATGCTTATGCTGAGTAAGAATTGATGGTGTAATTTGTGTATATTACACTGTATGTCAGTGGAAAATCTTATCAATAAATGTTACAATGCAATGTGAAAGTCCTAAATCCTTTCCCTTTTTGTTTGTTTTTATTCTGGAAGGCCTCTAGAAACCTCTGGAGATACCATGCTCAGTGAAGTCGACTTGAAATGAGAGGGTAAAGAATCATTACAGGCTTTTGGAAAATGCTCCTTTATGTGTTGAAGTGGGCTAGAGCCACTAGTATGAGCATCTGAGTTTTTTGTGATCAATTCTTTTCTACTGAGGAGGAAAGAAAAACCCACTAACAGGAGGTTGTTTCATGAGTTTTTGCTAATGCTTAGCAGTGGTGCCGTGTCATGTAAACCCATGCATCCATTTTCATGTTTGTTTAACCGGGAAACAATACTAAAATTTTAAATTCCTGTATCTATACTGCTGCAGCAGTGGTCATTTGTGATCCAGTAGGCTTGCCTGGGAACTGCTGAAACAGCTGTAATGGCTGAAAGGAAAATAAATGGAGCCAGGTTTTCCACCCATAGCCATGGTGTTTGACCTTGCCACACATCTTGGGGCAACAGGGACAGCGGGCCACCTTCTGGTCTGTGTGGACTTTGGCAGGTTGGGTTCTCTGTCAGACTCAGTGGATGGTGTAAGCAATCAGTTTTCTTTTATCTGAACCACCATGGGGAAGAGAGCTCAGTTTGACTGCCGAGCAGTTGCAAAAATGTGACAGGAACCAAAACAACTGCTGCTTTTGTAGTCATGACACTTGCTGGACTATGGAGGTCCTGGCAGAACTTTAAGTATCAAAAGAAACCTTTTAGACTAAAAAATAGCAATAGGACTGAAAATATGCATTCACAGATCAATAACTTTATTATATTATTGTAAATAAATATGGGGATTGCCAAGCATAACAGCAGGTGTAGATTGGAACAGATGTTTAAAATCATCCTGGAACAAGACTTAGTGGAATAAAATAATACAAAGAAATGTATCAGTAAAGAGCTGCTGGAGGGGTGCTCTTAGAGAAGGTTCCCATTGTCATAATAGATCAGATTGTAAAGTATACCCATTTAAAGGAAAACATAGTTGTAGAAGTATGCAAAAACCAGTGACTAATGCAGTTAGTTCCAGTTATTGTTGTGGTCATAGGCTGGAGAATCATTACTTGATAGTACCTGGTTTTGAGCTGACCTCCCTGGCCAAAAGGTTATTCCATACCATATGACATCATGATCAGCATATAAATCTGGGGAAAGAAGAAGGAATGGGGGGGAAGTTTCCAAGTAACATTTGGGAATCCAGAGGTAGACACCTATTCATGTTCTGGAGTGATTGTTAGAAAATATTTTGCAAATCATATATGCATGCTTTTGTTTCGTTTCGTGCTTGCTGAGATACCAGATTCTGCTTTTTATGTTCACAGTTGCTTGTATTGGTTTAATTACTTCTGTGTAACACTGTAGTATCCTATGTGAAACTTGAGAAAGATTAATGGAGATCATAAATATAAAAGGAAAGTAGACTGACTCTCCTGGTGTTAATGTGTTCCCTTTCAGAGATAAATAATTAGATAGAGAAGGAGGATAAGCAAAAGGAAGAACTGTCTCTGTATCTAAAGGCATTGGGCTAGGATTGAGAGCTTCTTGGCTCAGTTCCTGGCATTGCTACAGACATCCTTTATGACCTTGCACAGAATCACTCAAAGCTCTTTGTGCCACTGTTTCCCATCTGCAGATATGACTGATAGTACTTTCTTTGTTTGACTCACTATTTAGACTTTATGGTCTCCAGGGCAGACATTGACTTTTTTAAAATACTGGATGTGTCTGTGGTTGTTTTACAATGGTTCCACAGTCCCAGCTGAGGTCAGTATATCCTGCTGTTAACTCTAAATAATTGACTTCCACATTACTGGAGAGCTGTTCATAATCCATTTCCTGTCCCAAAGATGGTGCAATGCTTAGTGTCACATTATTACGAGGATTTAATTTTGTTTGGATGTTTAATAGGAAATCGCATGAATACCTCAGTGAGGAAAAGCCAGACACTTGAAACATCTGTGGAGGTGGTAGTCCACCCTTCAGCTAGGGAAATTTGCATCTGACTGGCACACTAGTATGTAGATTTTAGTGTGTTTTGAAAAGAACAAGAAGAGAATATCTAGTGTAAATTGTGTTGGTAATGCGGAAATGTTTAATTCCATAGTTTGAACCTGCATAGCTATCTTGCACCTGCCAATTAACATTAATCTCCTTGATAAAATAGCTGTCAAACTATTGTAATACCTTTTTTTAGAAAACAATCAGGTTTTGAAGTAATCTGATCTACAAACTAAAAAAGACGTACATTATGTGCGTGTGATACTGATATCTGAAATACCTTTAAATTTGTTTACAAGCTTTTTTTCTTTTCTTTTGGTGTCTTCATGTGGAAGAGAGGGCTGTGTCTATTCCCCTTCATTTTCCAGCTTAATATTCTTCCATTTCTATAGATTTGTTTAAAACCACCTACATAAAATAAAATGGTGTCTTTTTTTTCCCTCCACTTTAATGTGGCCAGTGAGTTGCTCTACTCAAAAAGCTTTGATCATTCAGAAAATTTAAACTTCTGCATAAAAAGGAAGTCTCAAGCCCTTACTTTTAATGGGCTTATGAAGGGAAGCAGTTTTTTTAGAGAGAATAAAAGTCCTTGAATTTCTTCCCATATTACCAAAAAAATCAAATATCATTAAAATTGCTTTATGTAGGTGATCCAGGATCTGGTTAGACAAGTCAGTCAGTAGTGCTGTTGCTGTGTTTCTCTGTGCAGCATGTCTGGCCTTCTGCAATGCATTTGGTGGCTCCATAGGCATCACGTATGGTACGAAGAGCTGGATGGGATGGGGTCAGCTGGAAATCCTTTTTCTCCCTTCTCCTTTAACTGAGTGACATGGTTTTTAACAGAACTTCAGCGTTTAGTGCATGGATAGGAACTGCAGCAAACAGAAAGCCTTTACTGCAGCTGTGATAATAAAACTGGAAACTCGGTGTGATCCGTTGTTTGTCTTCCGGTGAACTTCCCCTGGCAGTGCATTTGGCCTTCTCCTTACGATACACTTAACACCTTCCTTGGTCTTTGGCTCCATTGTTGTCCTTTATTCAAATGATCTCCTGCCTCTGATCTTGCTGTACTACTTCCAAGAAAAAGAAAACTTAGGTTTTCTTACCTCTTGTGTCCTATTTCTCCATGACTGTGTCAGACATAAGGAACAAAAAATAAACAGTAAGAAAATTTTCTTTCTATTGAGGTATATGGACTACATACAATCTTGTAGTGTATATATGGCTAAGATACGCCACATACATGAAGAGCATAAAGTATAAGTTAATATTACTGTATTGCCTAGCCTCCTGGGATTATTCCTCCTTTTTGCTTTTTGTTTTTCTTCTTCTCCTTTAAATCACTGACTATATCTGCATCCTAGTGTGGGCAAGAATGTGTCTCAGTAATTAAAGCTGAAATATCATCTGGTCAGCCCTGTTCATGCATATACCTCGTTACTGCCTTTACAGAGGAATAGTGTGCATCTGTTAAACCTCATTTCCTGCCAGATCCCTCTGTGTTGGACAGAAAAACTCGTCTTACAAAATCAGCAGTGAATTCTGGGGTCAATTCCTTTCCTTGATCAAATCCTTTACTTTTCACATCACTAAATCAGAGTCTCTTTGGAGAGCAGTTTTTGGTTTTCTTTTTTTGGACTGAAAATTGTTGCTTTGAGGTGAGCTGGATTAATTTTAGAAAGCAAGTGGCCCTGAGATGGGAGAGCCACACATCCAAGAGTCCTTTTTTGCACTCCTTAACTTTCTTAGGTATAGAGGGGAAGATGACAGTACTGTCCTCTGACTGGCAGACTGAATGCTGGGACTCATCCTGCTTAGAAGCTTTGCTGCACTGAGTATGCCACTTATCCCTTTCCCATGGATATTGCCAGAGTGGCCATGCAGTTTGGGTGCAGAACCCAAGCTGGTCAGCACAGAGGCAATTGGTTAAGTCTGTTTTCACATCTGCATCCTCTAAAATATCAGGAAATTGTTGGGACTCAGAAAGATGCTCTGAAGATAAGGTAAATCACTCCAAAGAGAGAAATGGAGTCCAGTATTTTGAAATCTCTAGACTTGTGATGCTTATATACGTATGGTTAAAATGTCATTGAATGTTTCCTGGAAACCTCCAGATTTATGTTCTCCAGTTGAAGGAAAAGTGAAACAGAAGTCAATGTTTCATTTACAGACACTGTTACCAAAGTGTCTCAGAGTCTGAGCCCGCTAGGTACATGGAAGTCAATTGTGGTGCATATGAGCAATCTGCTGTACCCGTAGAAGCTTTGGGTTGTGACTCTCATTTTACACTTGTGGCACTCAAGTATGTGATTTGTTGTCTAAAGTTAAGTTTTTGTATGTTAGGGTATAAACACTTCAGAATTTTAAGTAATTTCTTGTCTAGGTCTTTGTTCCTATCTTGTTTGGTTCTTGATTAATCCCCTCTACCCACGCCCCACCCCAGCATAAGCTCTTAAGTTTTCGAGTATTAAGAAACCAGAACCTGCAAGGATGTCTCTGATCTCCTACAAATGAAGACAAGATGCTCTTGTGGGCCATCCCTCTCACGCAGTAATTCTATTTGAAATATTGCTGATATGTTTAACATCTAATTTTTTGACTATGGTTTGAATTTCTGTTTGAGTTTTTTTGTTTGTTTATTTTTAATTGAACTAAAAGCTCTGTTCTGGTCTTTACTGTTCTTTCTTTCTTGGTTTTTCAGAGTCAAATATACATAGTCCATTTTTATATTCTGTAAATGTACAAAGTACATTTTTTTAGTTTCTAGCTGGGAAGTAGGCTATTAATCATAAATGCATTTTGATCAAAGGTAAGCATTTCAGTGTTGTTTAAATATTAATATAGATAGCATTCTCCTCCGCTCTGAAGCGAAGGACTGCTGCCAGTGCTGTTCAGAAGATAAGCCTGGCATCAAGCATCCTGTTGGACTTCTAACACCTGAAGTGCTCCTCAGTCTTAAGCATTTCTTTGTTAATAAAACTGATTTTATTTCATGGCATTAGTGTTGCATAAAGATGAGATAACTCTGCTTTTCTTTTCTTGTAAAGGAAAGATGTGCATATTGCCTCTCTTGGCTTCCTCTTTTCAGCATCTAAGGTTTCAAAATATACATGTGCTTTGAAAGCTTTTTAAAGAACTGAACCACTGTTTTACCTTGTGTGAATCATAGTTCTACAAGACAAGCTTTTGAAAAGCTCTGATTAAAGACAAAAGTACTCATTTCCACCAGACTTTCAAGCTGCTGAACTCAAGAGAAGGAATGTAGTCTTACTTGCACAGAGGTGGCAGAACATCAATACTGAATAATTTGAAACATGTCTCTTCAATTATTCTTTCTTGGCATGCTATCTCAGCCCTTTAGGTTATAGTGTTTATTTTATTTATATTTAAAAAAAAAGGTAAGATTGAAGCACTTCTGACTTTGAAAAGTGGTAAAATGAAAAACAGTCAAAGATAATCAGATGACGATCTAAGTTGGCATATATAGGGCATAGCTGTTCTAGAAGCTTATTTTTAAGAAATCCACTAAAGTTGAGTTCACTGCACTTTAGTAATGTGCCCCTGAGTAGCAAAGAAGCTTTTATTCTGAAGCTGAGAGCATGCTAAAGGAGAATCAATGTCTCATGGACCTTCACTTGTTCCTGTGTACCACTGCCCTTCTATCTCACATAGTCCTTCTTATGAGCTAGATAAAGAGAGGAGACTCATCCACACCAGCAGACTTAAGCCATTTTCAAAACCTGTTTAATTTAACACAGTTTTAAATCCACAGCCTTATTAAGTTAACAAGCCTTCAGCCTTGCCACCAGGTTCTGTAATCCTCTTAGGTCTTGGTACTAAGCAGGGCAGGGATAGTCAATAAGCAGATGAACAGATAATCTTTCAGAAGACAGATCTTAAAGTTGAGAAATGCTAATCTGAATTTCCATTCACTATATGCACTACCACAGTACTTGCAACTTGAGGGAAAAAAATGAAATGACTAGACTGTCTCTTTGTTTGGGAGGAGGAAGAGTAAATAAAGGATTTTTTTAAAAAATACATTGATTCCTGGTTTGCAACCCTATAAAATCAGGTTGAATTTTAAATATCAAATGAGGTAGGTAAAAATAACAGTTTGTTTCCTTGCTATTGTGCATATGCAGATTAAAATCTTCTCTTTGTTGTTTCACAAGCTATTTTTGCAAATCTTTCAGGCAATCAGGAGACTGTGGACCAGAATTTAAAGACCACAAAGAACGTTATGCCAATAATGTGGCCTTGGCCACCACTGCAGTCTGGATATTGCTTCTGCTCAGTTTTGGCTCTTCTAACACTATGGAGCTTAGGCTGTGTCTGTCTCCTGGGCATAACTCCTGAGGTAGTGGAGTTGGAGGAATTAAAAGAAGCCATATGTAGTGGAAGAATTCAGCCTAACAGGAGGATTCATTCCAGACATGGTCACACAGCACCAGAATAGGAACAGAGGAAGTGGATCATAGAATCATTAATATTGGAAAAAATCTCCAACGTCATCAAGTCAAACTTTTGACTGAATATCACTATGGCCACAAAACCATATCATGAAGTGCCTGCCACATGTACTTGTTTTTTGAACACTTCCTGGGATGGTGATTCTACCACTTCCCTGGGGAACTTTTTCCAATGTAGGATTCAAACCAGGTCCAGGAGATGGAAAGGGTGACCCTATGTTTGGAGAGGATGGTAGAAGACCTGAGCACACATCTAGCCTTGAGGCATGAAAGCAATCACTTCTCTCATTGAAAGACTGGGAGAAGATGGCTGAAAAGCAGGGAAATTCCAGTGCTGATGGGTGATAAAGGTCTTAATGGTCAAGTAATAAGGGAGGAAGAGGGACAATGATGTTGAAAGAAAACAGATTGTGGTAGTAGGCTTGGAAAATAGCAATAGACCAATCAGATAAAATACTACAGAATAAATGGGATCAAGCAAATGACTTTTGGCTCACTGGAATTGAATTAGAGACTTGGTGAGGGGGAAGTGCTGCAGGAGCAAGCTGAAGAGGTAGCTTGATGTTTGAGGAAGATTTTGGAGAGCATCAAACAGAAAAGTTGCTATGGAGGTGTTGGCTAGACAAGAAGTGAGAAAGAGATGTGTGTTGAGTCACATGCCATCTCATTTTCTTCTGTATGTGTGTATTTGAATACGGTGCGTATTATTTTTCATTGCTTATTTTGTAATAGTGTGTCACGTATTATGTGACATTTAGACTAGTACAGTTCCACAATGGTCGAAGAACTTCCATTCAGAACTTTGAGGATTACTTCTGCCACATCTCAAGTACTTTGAGACTCTTCACCAGATTCTTAAAATGTCTTTTTCATTACTAATAATGTATTCTCATTGTTCTTATAGAACCAATAAAGCTACAAATTCTGTATTTCATTAAATGAACTCAAAAAGAATATAGGAAAAGGGCAGCTAATGTCCTAGGAATTGCTGGGAAATAGAAAAAGATTGTCAAAGATGGAAGAAAAAATAATCTGTGACTGTTTTGATTTGATGGCATTTTCTTTATCTTGCTTCCATGTTTCCTCAGTCTTTTGTCTATTCTTTCATTTAGTAATAACTGAAAATAAGGATTTAAATATCATGCTAGCATTACAGAGCATGGTTGCAATCTATTCTTTTGAATTCAGTCGTGGTGATAAGAAGAATGGGTTTTATGGTACATGTTCTCCAAGAAAAACAATATTTTCAGTACCTTTTAATCTGTTGGAGCAGCTCACCTTTCTGTAATACCATTAAAAGAACTATCTTTCCAGAACTATGGTTTCAAAATACATTGTCTTTGTTCTGTAAGGGGGATTTTGTTTACTTCAACTAATAAGGGAATTGGTTTTTCAGTGCAGAAATAGAATAACTGGTGGGCTGTTCCTGGAAATGGGTTCCTAAAGTAGTTTAAAATTTCAATAAATGTTTATCTTCTTGTACTGAAACCTCTGAACCCAGAAAGAAACATAAGGGTCAAGGAACACATGTTTCTGACTTCAGCTCCTGTCACGGGTTTATGCTCTTTTCTCAGGAAATCATACTTTTCCATACAGTCAATTCAGAATTATGTTGCTTGCAACAGGGAACTGATGTCATTTATGCTTCCCTATTTGTTTTTTATCACCCTACCATTTAATAGAACAGCATGAAAGACATCAAAATTTATTTTAAATGGTATAGAAGAGAAACTGATTATCCTCTGCAGTCCATGCACAGGTTGTGTGGGTTTTTATTTTATTTAATAAAATATTAAATACTATGTGTTAATAGTATTATTAAATAAGGAATATTCATAATTGCATGCATAGTGTTTGCTAGGGAGACTTTTTTTTAAAGTATAATACTTGTTTTAAATTTTCTGAGTTTACACTAAAAGAATCCAAGGAAGATGGGGGTATGAATTAAACCAGCTCAACTGTCAGCAATTGTTTGTTCCTTTTTTTTTCCCTGCAGCAATCAGAATTTTACATAAAAGGTTCCATTTTTAAAATATTCTCTGAGTAAAACTTTCTGTAATGTGGTATCTGTGTTTCAAGCAAACCTGCAAAAATCCTCTTTGTGCTCAAACAGATAACTTCACCCTCAGATCTGGACACTGGCTGCAGTTTCCTTTAGGAAATCATCGTGCTGTCTCTTCTAACTACTGCTGTTTGTACTGTAATGTTAGCACCCCGCATCTTCCTGGGAACAGCACCTAATTCTTCGGAAATCAAGTACCCCTGGTGCTCAAAGCTAGAACCTTAGTAAGAATTCTTTAAGATTTCATATAAACAAAAATCAAGTTATGCACTAGTTTTCTAGACTTGAATGCATAAATGTGTTTCAAGACAGAGATTTGTATTCTTTCTGCATGTTTCGTCTTTGGGAAAGAGGTAGAGGCAATGAAATTTTTGTGAGAGTGTGGCTTTTTTTAACTTAAGGAAAACTCTGCTTTTGCAAAAGAAGACCAAACTTGGCACCAAGTTGTTGGGGCTTTGTCAGGATCACAGAGCTCTGGTTTTGGGTGTGGATTCCAATTATTGAAGTTCAGGCTGAACATACCATTAGATGCCAAACTGTGCTTTGTTTTTGGAGAAGGTAGTTGATTTTTATAGGATGAATGAATTGGAATGTCTTAGGAGTGGTACTTGGTAGATGGAATAACACTTGATTTGTTCTGTGTTTTGAAACAAGAATACTGTTTTGCAGATTTCTTTCGTCTAGCATATAACGTTTCTTTCGTTCAGCATATAAAATTTAATGGATGAAATCTGTCCAAAGTGGTCTTACATAAACACTCACTATGTTTATATTTTTCATGATCTTGTAGCTATAGAAATAAAATTGCAGTTTTGAACTTTGCTATTAAAATATATGTTGGAAAATACTCTGTTGGAATACAGAGGACTGTTAATGGCTTCCATAAAAACAGATCTGGTAAAAATCAGTAAGTGCAGTAGATATCCTTCATTAGAGGGACTCGTGTTCCTTTGGTAGCTGAAGCAATAAAGCTGCTGCTAAAGGCACTGGTCAGCAGAATAAGTCTGGAACAGGGAATACTACCCTATGAAGACTGATAAAACTGACCATAAATAGCAGAGCTGGGTCACTGGTGCGTGCCTGAAGAAAAATGGAATTTTTGAGAGAGTGTTAACAAGAAGGAAGAAATGCATCAGAGCTTTGCGTGAATGATCAAGGCAACGGATGACACTCTAGAGAGCACAGTAATTTCTGATAGCACCAACAAATTGCAAAAGGTGCTGTTTCTTGGTCATGTTAGTTTTGGATAAAATAGTGATTTCAAGAATATTCTTGGTAAATATTCTTTTGAATTTCGTTTTGTATTTCTAATGAAGGTGAGTCAGCAAAGACCTAGGACTGTTGGCTAGCTGTTTAGATTGAGGACTAACAGGTATTTTGTACTTTATCTCTCTGAGTTTTGTTTTTGCATGCAATGTTTTCAAAAAGCATGAAAAAAATTGCACTGGATATAGAAGTCCCATGTTTTCTCTGTTTTGTCATTTTGTCAGTATGCATTAAATCTGTCTTAAGTGAATCTCCTTAATGAAGGTAAGTCAGCCTTTGTTTCAGTATTTAATGTGCTGTGAAGATTGGTACCAGTGATTGTAGTGGCTTAATCATGTAGACTTTTGGCTCCCTTTCTAAAGCGGAACAGCTGAAGTTGTTCCGCTCTGTGAAAAAAAAAAATCACTGGAAAAAGGATTAAAACCCAACTGTTCCCATCCCAGGCGGGTGCTGGGGTCATTGAGCCAGAGAATTGTTTTGTCATCACCTTCAGTGCTCCAGTAGAGGTTAGGGGAAATCCATGCCAAGACGTCTGTGGTTTGGTGGTTAGATCTCATGCTTTGTTGGATCATGTATTACAGGTATGAACAATGCTTTTTATGGAAATAGAACCTTTTTTCTTTTTTTTTCCTTAATCTTCTCAGTTGTACCCACAGTGAACAATTTGATGAGATAAAATAGTTCTGATTGCATATTTTGTCTAGAAAGCATTTAATTAACCATGGCTCTGAGTGTGGTTTTCCTCTACTTTTTGACTATCAGATGGGGAACATTACATTTGTTGTTTGTGTTGGCTTAGTTGTGATATTTCTCTTCTCATTTTCCTCATGTAAAGATGAGATTAATTTAGGAGAAAATTGTTTGTTTCTGACTTCTGTTTTTAATGAAAAAATAGTATCTCTTGGGATAAGCTTTCAGATGGTGGAGCATTATTGTTTTGAAAGAAACTAATATTTGGCAAATCATAAATTAAGGGCTTTTTTACAAGTTAAATTGTTTTTAAAATGTCAGCATTAGAAGTATATGGAACTTAGAATATTATGTTTCAGGTACTCTGTATCTCTGTGAACCTGTGGTAATTACATGACTGCTATTGAATTTGAAGGAAAAAAATAACAAATCTTAGTTTACTGTTATTACCTTAAAAATACTAATATCAAAGTACATTGAGATGTATGTGGACTTCAGTTTTTCATATGACCTTGCACACTGTATCTAGCCTTTTTGCTATTCAAGTATATTCTTTCTAGGTGGTAGAAAAAGAAAAATAAAGATTAAATTTTGTATCCTTTATGTTACTGCACAAAGTGTTTGAAAGCTTAGTAGTAAAACTGTATTCGAGAAGAATCACTGAGCAGTGTAATTTTACTTAAGTTTCTTTTTTGAAAAAGTGGAATAGAACCTCAGTCTTCTACCTCCAAGGAGGGAGAACAACTGAGTACTTTACAAACGTGGTATTATTGAAAAGTACAAGTACATACTCATCATGACTCTAGATGATGAAGAATAATTGTTCTACTTGATGCATGCAGATGAGGGAATAAAAGGGCCTGTAATGGGCCATATAAAACATTGGCACTAGAAAGCTGAACTACTGGTGTGTAGAAACCATCCCTTTGTTCCCTTTGCACATTCTCCATATACTGTGTGCAATACTTCAATAAAATGGAAAAACTAGGGTTTTCATGGGTGTATTTTACTGCTTGACCTCTACTTTTTTATTTATCACTTGATTATTTTTTATTCATGTGAATTATTTTTATGTTTGCTTGAGTTTATGTATTTTTAATCTCTTGTAATCGGTGCATCAGTGATGATTGTCTTAATGGAGCTATAATGATTTTTAAACATATGGCTTTGTTGCAATTTTTGTTGATGTGAACCACTTAATATAATTTTGAGGTTGGAAATACGGTCACCCAGCAGAGTGTGCACAGAAAGGACTGCTGGACTGCCTTGGCACTCTCTGGTCTAATCTACTCAGGGATAATTAGTACAAGCATTAGAGATAGTTCCAGCCAGGCAGCATTAACACAAGTCTCTAAGGAACCTCTTGCGTCTAGTTTTGTTTCATTAGTATTGGCAGTGCTGGAAGCAGAGGAGAGTGCTGCCAAGGTTATTACCAGTGTATGGCCCAGCCTGTTCTTGGCTGGAGGTGGAACCCAAAACACCGCAGTCTAGCTTACATCACTACTCTGCTTTGGATGTTGCTTAGTCCAAGGCTGGCTAAATTAGGAGAAATTCTTATTCCAAGTGACATTGTGCTGGAAGATTCTCTGAAGTGAATCATCCTTGAACAGACAAGACTGTTAAATGCTAAGCATATCCACCAGCGTTTTCCCGTGTGTACTTTCAGCGTTTGGATTTTCCAGTTTGTAACGATAACATTGCAATGAAATGTGCCATCAAGGCACATAAGAGCTGCTGTCACTGTCAAAAACTAAATTTAGCCTCCAGCATTTTAACAGTAAAAATAAGCTGTTCATCTGTCTTTTAAGCTAATATGTTGCTGAGATGAGAAAGATCTGCTAATAACCAGTAGCCTTTGTGAGTGTAGACTTAATCACAGTAGATTTAATGATAAGGTTTATTAATGGAATCCTCGCCTCACACTTGCTCTTGTTAAAATTCAGTGTGCTTTCCATGACAATTATTTGTGAGAGATCTTAATTTTAATTAAGTTTCTTAATTCGTTTCTGAAACTGATTTTAGGCATATTTTTGCAACAGGTAGTTTATATATCCCATAACACTCTCCTGCAGAAACTTGTTTTTACTGTAGGCTGGACAACATCAAAATTTTTTCTTTCTGACCCAGCTGTGCTTATATTCTTACTGTCTTTTGCTAGACTGGCAAAGACTTGATTGTTAAGATGCTTGATACTGCAGCTTTGATCACATACGTGAACTGTAATTTTGGTTTCCGAATGACAGGGATCCACTGCAGGTAGCCCATAGGTACCTCTGAAAAATAGTGTCTGAAATCCTGCCTCTTCACAGCTGAGTGAAACTAATCCTGACCTGCAGAAGACTAGTTCACTGGTATTTACAGAATTAAATCCTCTGTAGAGTGAAATGGTTACTTTGAGGATTCCTTCGAAAGTTGTTTTTTCTTCAAAAACAAAAACTCCCCATAAAATAGGACAGTCAATTAAAATAACAACAGTAAAACCCCCCTACCCAGTATTTCAGTGTCTTGAGTACCTCCCAAAATACACAGGCCTTTTATTTTTATTATGTGGGGCTGCAGACTCTTCAGCTCTTGTTTGTGGGAAGTGGGCAGTATCCACCCAGCTGCAGGCTGGAGAGCTGCAAGTCATCTCTACTCTCATGCAGGCCATGCCAGAAAGAGAAAAATACTTATTTGAGTCCATTGTGAAAGGTCAGTAGAAAACGAAGAGGAAGTAAAACAACTGCCAGGGCTACTATGCATCTCTGAGTCATTTAGTACTACTTTACAACAGATGCCTCCAAATCAGCATGAAGGATGGTTTTTTCTCCTTAGTTTCTCAAAGATGAAATTACTTTAAATGTGCAATGTGGTGAGCATTGTAAGTGCCACTGGTGGCAGTATGCTAAAATTATGATAGAATTGTAATAGATATGAAGTAAGTAAAAAGTGAATTTTTTAGTTGGGCACAAAAGCCTTTAGCCATAGCTAAAGATGATCTGTAGACTGAATAGTAATTGTGGCTTAAATGGTTCCAAAATTCTTCTATGTTAAGCAGGTTTTGACTCCCTGTGAGAAAATTATTTTTGTTGGAGTTTGAAAATTTTGAGTTTTTAATTTTTCTTTTTAAAAAGCATCTCAGGGACCTTAGAGGTCACAATTTTAAGAAAAAACATTTTCAATGAATGACTGTCAGTACGTAGATTAACCTGGATTTCTCAGATGAAGATCAGTCTGTTTGATTAACTCAAAGAGAAGGTGGAACGGAAGGATCTGTCAGCATGCTGGCTGGGTGAACAAGTCAGTGCCATGTGGCAGTTTGAGTCCCTGTACCATCTTATTTTTTTAAAAGATAATTTATATTTGCTTTCAGTATTGGGTTGGTATTCCAAAAGAATTTGTGGTTTCAATACTCAAAATTGATTTAAGATTCTTTTACTGTAAACCTTTTAAAACTCAATACTGGATAGTATGAAATAATGTGAGATTAAATATTCATTGACAGATGTGGAGGAGAAATCTTTCTTTTATGAAAACCTGATGTGTCAGCCAGGGAGAGCTTAGGATTCCAAGCTACTGTAGACATTGCTTCTTTTATTTCTTTTCCTATTTCAGACTCACAGATTATTTTGGAAATTACTGGGACAGAAGCAATGAGCTATCCTGTAGTTCCTGCCCCAAAATTATTTTTGGGTGTGGCAGTGATTGACGAGGCAAATTGCTGCTGTCATCTTGAATGGACTAGTTGTATTTATAAATTAATACTTAGATGAAGAAGGCTGTAAAAGAGGTTTAATTGTCGTCTTCAGTGGTATAAATAAGGAAAGAACCACTGGATCCTTCAAGATTTCAGGTCTTTGTTGCATGTCAATGCATAATTAACACATGGCTCTTAAAAATGTATAACTTTAGTAGTAATTGGAAAGTATTAATTTCTATTATGGCAAAAATAGTATTTCTTGCTTTCTGTAAGCGTATAAATGAAGTGAAGATACTGAAAATTAGTTTCAGTGTACACATTTTGTAAACAACTGTGGAAAAGGCAAGTGAGTTATTATCAAGTAAGAATTTTTTAGTTTCTTAATAGTCCTTCACTTGGTGGATAAACTTATAGCAATTTATATTTCTTTATAAAAGAGGTGATGCAAATTTTTATAAATTTTTGTGGAGAAGAGTGACAACAAATAATTTTTTATAGTTCCCCATTTTTTCTTGGTGCTTTTTTTCTTGCCATTGAAGCCTGAGCCCGTAGTGGAAAGATTATATTATGATACAAAAATACTTTCTGAAGTATATTCAGTGAATTAGATTACCATTTAGATCCTGTTTCCAGCAGATGGGGAGCTGAGGCCTCTAATTCTCAACATGTACATTTGAGTGGGTCAAGGAGAGTTTGACGGAAGGTGATTCACAAGACTGTCTCCTGTAGTCATGATGCATTTTACACACCACTAGTCATTTGTTTTTATCTTCTCTGCTAAAGTTTCTTACCACAGTAGCTTATCCTACTGTCCATTGCACTGAGTGTAGCAAGCTGTGAAAATAACATGTTTTCAGAGGTAGGATGACACTCATTTCCTTTCAAACAAATAATAGGTCGTCCTAGGAAGTTATTTTCACTTCAGCCTGTACGTGAAGATGGAGGCACAGCAACACCATCAGTATACTACTATATTTAGTAACCACTGTATTCATACATTCATAAATATTGATTGATGTATTGTGTGTTCAGCCAGTGTTACATATAAGGTACCTCTGATGAATTCATACTTCTTAAAAGAAAGCAAAATAAGCATACGACGATGGGTAGAAAGAATCAACTCCAACTGAATTTGCTGAAAGAGATGAGCTTGTATCAGTGTTCTAGACCAAATCTAGAAGTATTCTTTCAGTCAGGTTCCTGTGGTCAAGGTAGCTCCCCAGCCCAGCCATATGAAAATATTACAGTATATGAATTTGAAAAATTTCTATATTGCAAGAGAATGTATTCTCAGTAAGGTGTGGATTTTTTAAAAATTCTTTGTAGGCTTGGGTGGAGTTGGACATTACGGGAAAGAAGGAAGGACTGGAAGCACTCAGAGAAAACCTGAAATTTACAGGATTTGTTCAGAAACCTTCATTTTTTGCCCTCAGTAATAAAGTGCATTAATGGAAGATGTCTTTTAGTTATGACTGTAAGCTATTTTTAAGTTCCAGCTCCTAAGCTGGATATGTGACATTGGGCATATCACTTTGTAGCCTGAGTCATCATTTTTGATAGGCTTATCTGTAGCAATTTAGACTGTTATCACTCCTGTCTTCTGCTGAAGGTGACTGAGAGAGTCAGGCTGATGGGCAGGTTATGAACTGTGCCTGCTGATGAGCTAGCACGTGGGTTTTTTCCTATTGTCCTTGCTAAACAGACTATAATCTTCAGCAGGAAAGTAGAGTACAAAATAGAAGCCATAATATTTTAGATGCTGTACTAGTGTCTTCCAGAGAGCTTGAATTAGTCTTTAGTTCTTCATCTGTGAAATTAATATAATAGGTTTTGTTTTTCCTTTTTTTAAAAAAATTGTCCACTGCTTATTTACTTACCTTTACTTCACCTAAGAGTCAGCAATCATCTTGTGCTGCATTCAGATATTGGAATGAGGAAATATCCATGTACCCTAAAAGAGAAATAATGCATTTCTCTAGCTTGTACGACTAGATATCTCAGTTGTTGTAATTTACAGACAGCTTGCCAAAGCAAATTATTTTTCATTTATTAAATATATTAAATATGATTTATTTCATGCTTAACTTTTTAGTAAAAAAATACTACACCTGAAACAAGGAATAAAAGTAGTACTGTTTTACTCAAGCAGGTATTTATTTATTTATGATCAGAGGCCTGAAAGACCTTTCCTATAAAGACAAGCTGAGAGAATTATAGTTGTTCAGTAGGAAGAAGAGATGGCTCCAGGGAGACCTCAGAGCAGCCTTCTAGTACCTGAAGGGAGCCTACAAGAGAGATGGAGAGGGACGACTTACAAGGATGTGGAGTGATAGGACATGGGGGAATGGCTTCAAACTGGAAGAAGGTCAATTTACATTAGATATTAGGAAGAAATTCTCTACTGTGAGGGTGGTGAGAAACTGGAACAGGCTGCCCAGAAAAGCTGTAGGTGACCCACCACTGGAAGTGTTTAGGGACAGGTTGGGATGGGGCTTTGAGCAATCTGGTCTAGTGAAAGGTGTCTCTGTCCATGGCAGAGGGGTTGTAGGTAAATGGTCTTGAAGGTCTCTTCTAACGCAGAGCATTCTGAGATTCTATGGCTTCTTATAGAAATTACAGATTACTGATTGCAGTAGTGGACTTGAATTGCTCTACTTACTATAGCTAAGTAGAAGACAGAGCCGGTTTTTGGACATGATATTTCTAACTGTATTTTGAAGCCTAATTTGTTTTAAACTATATATATAAGTAGTGAGTGGAGCAGATCTGTTCTCTATTGTATTTTTTGTCTTTCTAGAAACCTTGCTTGTCTATTTTTTAATGAAATCAGCATGTATAATTTGTGTACTTACAAAACATTTGGTTTCAACACATTTAGATCTTTGTGGGTATGGTAAGAAATCTCAAACATGGAAGTACCTCATAGTGATGGTGTTTACACTAGAATATTGTGTGGTATTTTAAAATTATATATGTTACTCTTGAACTCTGTAATACTAGAAATTAAGGTTGCTTACTCATAAACAAGTTTTTAAAGATTGTATCTACACAGTTGTTGAAATGGACATCATTGTACTCATGAAATGGAATGAATAAAAATTTCCCAATGGCAAACAGAATATTAAATGAGCATAGACAAGTCTTGGCAAAAGTGGTTACAAACTCCCTGTAGATTACAGCAATATAAATCAGATATTTTTTTAGCATAAACTAGATTACCTGTATAGCATGCTGTGTTTGTGATTTTTTCTTTTGAATTAATGTTTAAGTATTTCTATTATGCATTCAGTAAACAGAAAAGTGGTCTTTTGCTTATTCTAGCTGTACGTATACAACTTCAGTTACACGCAGTTGAGTATTCACTTCAGAAAGCTGTAATTAAACTAGCACAGAGTCTTGTCTTTAGCCTTTTTCATGTGTAGTCCGTAATTACTTGCATTATATGATCTTATAATACAGTTTTTAAAACCTTGGATACACATCTGTCTCAGTTTACTCTGCTGAGATTGATAAAAGCTTAGAGAAATACATACTAAATCACTACAGAGTGTGCTGTGGGTTAAGTATAGTAACTATAGTTTCAACATTAGGTTTTCTGTGTTATAAGGCATATTAGAATAAAATCAAACTTCTGTTTAATTTCTTCATGGTTTTTTTTTTTAATTTTGTTGTATGAACCTCACTTTATAATGAACACTTCCTAAGATACGTGGTACATTTATAGGTTTCTTTTAACGGGTTTGCTACCAGGTACACAAATAGGACTTTCTTCATTTTAGCATGGTACTTCTTTTGAAGTCTAGCTATCCTTGAATTGATCGTTAATAAGCATGATATCCCCACAGCACTCAATGCTTCACTTTGGGCTAAGTAGTGAAATCTGGAGGTTAAGTGTAGAGAGTCTTATCCTGTGGAATAGAATGAGTTGAATTAACCAATTGTGTACATTAGCACACTAGCTCTAAAAATTCTATAGTTGGATGTTTGCTTAAATTCGGTGTGTATGCATAATTTCAGAGTGTGATGTTAAACATCTTGTCAGATTTTATTCAGGTGATCAGAGAAGTAGCATTATGTTCTAGTGCTACTAATAGTCCCAACTGTTAAAAATCAGAGGTTTTGCTGTGCTTGTTTGAAGTCTTTTAGCATCTCATGCTGTTATGAGTTACTACAGTTATCTAAAATAAGAGTAGAATGTCATGTTTGGGCTTGCTTTAGGCTAATTTTGATACAGCAAATGTAAACCATGAACTGTGGCATCCAGTATTTTTGTTTAAACTGAGGGTATTTTTTTAAGCTGATTTGCTACTTGAAATAAAGCCCCATAATAACAGAAATTCACAACTTTCTCAATGACTGCTACATTTGACTGCATTTTTTAAGGTAAATATCACTTTTAAATTAAGAAATTTAAATATTTAGAGGGGTCTTTTTGTAAAATTTATTCTTATTTTTATTGAAACATGGGAAAAGGGAATGATCTGTCATGTATGCATGATGCTATCATCTTGACCTTTAAAAGCAGACTTGTTTTGTGCCTTTTGGGGACTTGTAGCAAGAAGGCCTAAAATATGTTGACTTTTTCAATTATTTTTTCAAGTTTCAATTCGTTAGTTATTATAAAATATTGTGACACAATAAATTTAATTTTTACTTCTGTCCAGTGTTTTACTTTAAAATAGTGCCTATTTTAGTAAAAGAGTAAGGCGAACTGAAATTGATCTCATAGTTTTCCTGTTCTTCTTAATTAGACATTCTTGTGGTTTTAGTTTACATGTGTCATCTGGTATTAGCCAGAAACCTTTCATTATATGTAGTTAGAATAGATAGGACATTTTAATGAGAAAACTGTATAAATTGTCTATAGTTAATGCGGTTGAAAAATTGAGTGGTGTTTAAATCACAGTAAGTATGATTGGAATTGCTGTTTGTCTGATAGATGGTGCATAACTTACCTTACATGTTGAGTTGTGCAGAGATGAATTTATAATAATTTTTTTAAGCACTAAGGCTGGTGCATATCTAATCCTAAATGATCATGTATGAATGTAAAATTTAAGGCTATAATTGTAGAATGTAAAGTGATTTTTTCCCCTATTAATCTGAAATAAAACCATGCCCTCAGATGAGTGACTCACATTATTCTGTTCCAGCATTGAAATGCTGAACAGTTTTCCAGGAAGAAAACTCACAGCAGAGCAGGTTTTTGTGTGCCAGCAGCTGGGCTCTGGAGAAGACACTCACTCTTAGGCTGTTGACTGCTTCTCCTCTGAAGTGGCTGGAGATTTTCACTGTTGCAGCTAAAAGATTAAAGCTACTCTTAACGTTGAATTTTGGTGGGTACGTGGGAGGCTATTTGAATTTTTTCCCTGAAGACAGTAGTTCAAATACTCCTGCTGGAATGGGAATTGGTCCCCTTTTAACTCATGCTGTTATTTGTTGCCCTCTGATTGAAGAGCAAGATGGTAAATATTGCTCATCCCAGCAGGCAGCTGGAAGGCAGACAAGAGCATCTCTGCTAAACTGCCAAGGATTTCAGCCTGAGGAATGAGGAGCGAGTTGGCAGAGCAGTAAATGATTGGGGCTGATCTTTGCACTTACTTGTTTGCAAAAGTTGGGATGTTCTCAATTGAGGGATGGATTGCAGGAGGGTTTATTTTAAATCCTGATGTTAGGCAGGAACTGGCTATCATGGCTGTTTGAAACCCTCTCACTGGTTACTGGCACGGTGACTGGCAGCTGGGTTATTAAGTGGGATTGAAAAACTTCAGAAAAGAAAAAACATAGAGAGTGAAATACCATGTGCGACATATCAGCTATCCTTTTACAGAAGAGAGCTCTGGTTTTCCACAGTTGGGCATGATGTGGAAGTAGTAACTATTTGTGTGATTTGACACCATGTTGCGATGTTTCCTGTGGCAGTTTTCATTGCATGAAGCTCTGATCTCTGGGAGGCACAGAACTATAAATAAAAGGAAGACTGGAAACAAAGACTTCATTTTTCTTGCTAGTGTGTAGCGCCAGCATGGGTAGAAATAATATGGTGAATTAAAAGGAGAAGAAATACTTTTTCCTGCAGGGTTGCTGGTTCACAGTAGATAGTTGTAATTTTGAATAATTTTAGTGTCACCCCAACCATATCCTCTAGAAACCATTTTCGTTTTGGCCGTGGTGTAAATTGTGCCTTTCTCATTGGGTTAACTGAATTGTCAATGTGTTGTTTATAATGTTCTGCTATCGTTTTTGTAACGCTTAAGTTTTTGTAAATGTTTCTATGTTATGCTTATTTTTAGAAGGATTATTCAAGCCACTTATTTTAAGCTTTGTATTCCCTCTTTATGTATTTCTGAAAGTTATGTTTGATTGCCAAACTATATTTCAATATGTAGGAGTTCTAAAGTAGTTCAGAATTTTGCACTTTTGCAGCTGCCACTTTCCTGTAATCTTTGGATACTTTTGTGTTTTATTACCAGTATCTTTACTACTCCTAAGCAAAGAATTGTGGTCAAGGAAAATGTTATTATTCTATATTGCTGACTGTGAAAATTACGTTCTTGTATAGTTGTTGAGGAAGTCGAGTCATTTATCCTTTAGACTCTTAAGTTCAAGTTACTCTTTTCAGATGCTTTTTCAAAGAAATTTTCAAAGAAACATACTGTACCTCTACTGTATGTGAGGAGTGGTTATTAAAAGAAGTTCAGTCTCTTCTAATATTCAGCTGCACAGGTGTGTTACAAAAGCAGATCTGCCTTTGTTCCTCTGTATCTGTGTATCTGAAGAAGCAAGTGAGAATATGTTGTGAAAACTATTAATGTAGATAAGGTTTATGTCTCTCCTAAACAAATTCAGGCTTTCTAAGGAAAGGTGTGAGTATACGAAGATCACATATAGACTGGTTTGAGGTGGGTGGGGATGCAACCTCTTTTCTCTTACAGCTGCATGATGAAATGTTGATGAAGACATGGGAGCAATGAGGTAGAATAGGTAATAAGGAAAAAGAGAAATATCCTTAAATTCTGTATTTAATGTGGTAATTAGTTCTGTCTACAGCAAGTTCACTAACTACTTTTGGTCAATTTATGGATAAAAACTCGGATTACATTGAAGTACAACATGAATATTTGCCTCGGAACATTCTCCCAGGTCCTAATGATTTCCTTTTCATTTTTTTTCCCTTTAGACTGAAACAATGTATATGTTCTCTTTTAAAGACCAGAACAAAAGTGGCAGGAAAAAGTAAGGCAATAATGAGTTGCAAAGTGTTACAAAAGGATGAATAACATTCCTAAGGGAAACAAAGTAGGAGGGTAGGGCAAAGGTCATTTAAACGCTGGACAGTAGCAGCTATTGTCTGCTGGGAAAAATGAGGGCCAACAGAAAAGCATATTTTTTCTCAAGAGTCTGTATTCCCTGCAAAAAATATTCGGAGAAAACAAAGCAAAACAAAATCTAACCTTCAGCCTTCTCCGAAGTGCTTCCTTCTAAGACTCAAAGCCTTCAATGCATCTGAAAAATAGAAGGCTATTTCCAAGGAAATTAGTTATACTTCAAAAACATACATTTGTTTATCTAATGCATTCAACTAAATGTTTTGAGGCATCATCAGGAAAAATCATAATATGTTTTAATATTCCGTCTTTTTTTCCCTCAGTGTCCAAAACATGCATCATATTAAAATAGCACAGTAGGTCATTATTGCAGAAAGCTGGTGTTCTGCTTTAATCTCAAGCTGCTAATGAACAAGCTTATGCCAAACTATGAATGGGTACTAGCACTCGTTCGCCCAGAAAAGAATATTCTCCCTGGCTTCTGGTAACACTGGCTAACTAAACTGTAAGATTACACTGCTGATTGGTTTTGGGAAACAGAAGAATAAGAGATTATTTTTCGTTGTTGTTACGGGTGTGATAAAATGCACCAAATCTGCCGTAGTGTGGATGCTGACTACCAATGTAATAAGCAATTCCTAAGAGGAGTCTGTGTGCACTGCCATAAGTGTTTGTGTAAGCATTTTTAAATCATCACTTGTGATTTTAAAAAGCATTTTGCAAGCTATAATAACACAGTCATTAACAGTGCATTAAATAATTTGGAAGTACTGATTAGTTTTTCCTTTATTTCCTGACATAGTTTGTGAGGCTTTTTGGAGTAACTGGAGTCCCACTGCACATCTGGAGACAGCTGATTTCTAATTCATAGATCCTTTGAAATGCTAATATAAAAGCAGTATATAGAAAATAGCTAGGCTGATGGACATTAGCTTTTCCATTTCCAGTTGCCTGCCTCACATACTGTAATACAAACTATGAGTCAGGCTTCAAATTACTCTGTCAGAATGAGAAAGTATTTAGCACAATGAATTTAAATGGTGCATTTAATAATTTGGAGGTTTTTTTTCTAATGTTAACTGCAGTAGTTTTCTGGAGTTTGTTGATTATTCAACACTGGAAAATACATTTGCAGAACATAGTTTTTCAATCAAATTTGCTTTCAAGTAGAATGTGTGGAGGATGACAGGAGAGATGTGCACGTTCACTTTTTATAGCAATTATTCTTTTTGACAACTAGGAAGGGTCCACAGTTGAAGGCTTTAAGTCTTTGTGCTTTGACTTTAGATTACACCTGGGTTTTTACTGTTAAAGGACAATGATGTATGTGTATGCCCGGTCATGGTATTTGAATCAAGTTTCAGTTACACGCATGAGGAAGTGGAGCTCAGCCCATCTTGAGGAAGGAATGAGTGAGACTGTCTGGGAAGGAGCAGCTAGAAAATAATCCCCCAAATGTTTTCCATTTAGTAAAATTTGCATATTGCAGCTGGTTTCTCCAGGGCCAGATGTATTTATGTGAGATTATCTACAGCTACCTAAAAACAAAAGTCTAAGGAGAGAACAGGTGTTGTAGATTTTAAAGCAATGGACATTTGATATGTGCCCATTGGATATAAATGATGCTTTGTTCTAAAAATTTGTGTTTGAGTTGCTTTATTCCTATAATTGCTTTTAAGCCTTCTTTCCTCTTTAAGGTATTTAAGTGGTAATTTAGCTGATCCACTCAGGTAGGCAGGGCCAGAAAAGTGCTGTGAACCAGAAATGCAAGGACGGGATGGGTTTTTTTTCCCCTGCAAAAGCTAATATTTTCATCTTTTTCCATTGTCAAAGAAGATTGAGTTTAATAGCGCACATTTGATAACCGTACTGCAAAGCTTGATATAGCAGTGCTACCTTCTGTGATCCCATCAATATACTGTCTCAAGCATTCTCAACAAATTTGCTCTCCTTATCTGTTTTTGCTTGTGAGTGTTTGGAAAGGAATAATGTTCCTCCTGTTTACATACAGATAGAGCATAATTTGGTTTCTTAGCTAGCTGAGTACTTCAGATGTTCTGTCTGAATTAGTGATTGCATGATGTCTTTCTTTTCCCAAGATTTCTTAGGTGTTTCAAATATTAACTCATAACATGTTATCCATTCATAAGTCCGCAGGAGTTTCCTACATGGAAAAGCTTGTTTGTGTTTTACCATTTTGATGTTTGCCATCATCGGTACCTATTGTATGAAACTCTGAAGTACAAAACTGAGTGTTCTGTATTTTGGAAAGGAAAGCAAGAGAGAAAGGAGCAAAGCAAGACTCTGCTAGAGGGAATGAGGACTTTAGGTTGTTAACTTTTTGTCTCTTTCTGTAGAATGGAAGTTACACCGCTCTGTCATCTCATTGAAGCAATTTTGAATATTTATAAGTACCTTGATTTTGTTTAATTTAATTAAAGCTTTAGTAGAGGAAACAAAATTGAGTACTCTGGGTTAGTCAAATGAGTGAGAGATGGAGATTTATGATCACTGATTAATGATAAGAAAACAATGTAATGCAGTCTTCTCTCAAGAAAGTTAAAACAGTATAACTTTACCCTATCCCCCTATCATAACAGTCTCTCTAATTAGAGACTGTGTTATGACAGGGAGATAATGTGAAGCTCTGCAAGCATTCTCAGAATTTACTAACTTGGAGGACTTGAGTATGTAATGTTACTGGCTTTTAATCTAAATGAAAGGGAGAGACAGTAGAACTACCTTGTGTCTAAATGTAAGTTGGTTCCAGTAATGAAGTAATGAGACCAGCTTTTCTGTATTGCTGGAGGGGTTGCTTTGTTCTTTGAATAAAATGCTTTTCTTCTTCAGATCAGTATGACACCAGTAGGTAAAATACAATCCCTGTGTTACATGTTTTTACTCTGTCTTGAGAGAGGGCTTTTTTTTGATTATTAGTTTTCCCCTGTTGCCTGAACAGATGAAGTTAAGCATACTATTTTACAGATTTCTGTTGTTTTTTAATCCCTTTGGTTAAAAGGGGGGTGGGGGAAAGATACTGAGATGATGTTTGCAATGACATTTGTTGAGACAGTTACTTGGCTGTCAGAAATTGGGCATCTTATCAGTCCAGTTTATGAAAATTATTAAATCTGAGCATGATTTTTTAGTCTGAAATCAAGGCAAAATACTAACACTTGCTGAAGTTAGTGAGAGAAGTTGTCTTTAGATTCAAATCTAAATTTTTGTTGAAATATGTCTTATCAATACTCTTTCTCTTAAATTAAAAACAGTATATTAACTCTGTGGAGGGATCTCCTGACTTGCACAGGGCATTCCTTTCCTATCATCACTCTTTCATTTTTCTTACTACCTTTTCATCCTGCATTTCTTCCAGTTCTGGATTAAATTCCTTATTTTGTAAATATTTAAATAAAATAAATTCAAATGCTTTTTGACATAAAAAATTTCTCTGTTCATAGTGCAGTTTTCTGTGTCCCTGTGGCATCACTTCATCTTTGGACAGAACACAACAAAACTGACTGAGCTTTTAATGCTTGTGGAAGGGATGAGTTGGGCGGATTGTTATCATTGTTCTGTTACTTCGTCAGAGCAATCACTGAACTCCCTGAGGAGATGGATTGCGGCTCAGTTGGTCTGGGTATGGAGTTCTGCTATGGAAACCTCTTCTGGTCTCAAAGCCTTTCCCCACTCACTTAGTATGATCTGCCTGTGTACCTGGGAACTGTTGAGATTCCAAGGGATTTAAATAAACAATACTTGTATGTAAATGCAAGGCACTAGGGAACAGTGAATATTTGGAGTGTTAATGATGCAGAACTGCTGTCTTTGCTGGAATGAACTAATTGTTGGATGTAGTAAAAAAAAAAGAAACAGCACCCAAATTCAAAACATCATTTTATTTTTTTGGGAAAAGGTTTAAAAGAAAAAAAAAAAAAGGAAGTTAATTCACATCCTTAAAAGGCAGAGGGTTAAACTAACTGTCGCCCTGATTTTTTCAGCCTTCTCTTTTGTTTCACAGTTTCATGTTTTGGGTTCTTTCTCACACTCTGGTCTGTAAACACAGCCAATGTTATTGTAGTTTTCAAGGTAGTTTACATTCTTTGTCTTAGAGATATGGACAGCTGATGGACAGTTGTCCTGACCAATGAGATGGGGAGAGGTGTCAACCTTCTCCCCCAATCCCTGGCCTTTGTAGATATACTACATATGGAGTCAGACTTTCAAACAAAGTAGAGTTTTAGTTCATGCCTTCTGATCAAAGTGTGAGTGTGTGTTTGTGTGTGTGTGTGTGTGACGAGCTGCGTCAGCTAACAGCTATAGAAGTTTATTAGGGCTTTGTTTAGTTTTTGGGTTTTTAATAATACTAAATTTTCTGAACCCTTTATCGGAATGGGTTATAAAGAAAAGTAAGGAGAGACCAAGTTTGGCAAGTCCTTGCAGTCACAGTGATAGTACAGATATTTATCTGTATCTAATTACACATTAGATACTTAAATAGAGTTAGATAATATATAGTTTTTTTATCTCCTCAGTGCCAAACAACCATACAAGAAGAATCTTATTGCTTGAAATAGTTTGTGGAGGTCTAAAACTCTTGGAAAAGTCCAGATATTTTCAACTCCTAATGTTAAAAGGTGACATTTAATTTCTCTGTTACTAAATTGAGATTTTCAAGCCAATTTTTTATATTATAATCTCTGTGTATGCATAATTATATAAAAAACCAACAAAAGCCCCCAAGGCAGAGTGTCTATATAGAGGAAGATCCATGTTATGTTTTATTTTATACAGTCCAAATATATTAAAATTTGTTCTGACTGATTTTTCTTTTGACTTTATTTTACTGATATAATCTCAGAGGACTAAAGCTGAGAATCATTATTAGCGTTCTATATATTAGCATAATTTATTTTGTTTAATAATATACAGTAAAAAAAGGCTTAATATTTCTAGTTTGAGTTGTTATTTACTAGGCTAACTTGGGTATCAAAATCTCATCTAAGGAGAAAAAAACTAACTTCTAGGAGACCCTTTAGCTGAACCTTTGTTGATGAAGTATCATTACAATGATCTTTTGGGAGTGATGTAATGGGAGAATAATCTCTCTATGGTTATGTAAAACAAGTAGTTTAGTACATTCTGTTTTCCAAAGCATCAGCTTCATTTCTGGAAAATCTGAAATTTGTCTTGTGGATGAACCAATAGATTATCACCTCTTCAAAGAGAAACTAGACTGAGATCCTTTGCCTTCCTGTTTTTGATGTGAGATCTTTCACTGGAAGGCAGTTTGAGTACAGGAAACCGTCCATTCTTGTAGAAGACTTTAAGTATGTTATATGTAGGTAAGATTTTAAGTACTGTATTTCTGCATTTGTTCTTGAATTTCATTGGTGTGATCAGACACGATGTTTCAGAAGCCATTACAGCCCGTCTGGTATTTTTAGGATGCCAGCCTGCTTCACTGACTGAGAAGCCACACTGATGTAATGAAGGTAACAGTTCAGAAGAAGCCGTAAATTATTTCAAATCAATGACTAACAAATTTGAAGTCTTTAGCTACAGCTTGAGAACACAAAGCAAGCTGAAGTCAATATGATGTAATTTGTACCAGAAGCTGTTAAGGTGAGCTTTTACTTGGGAGTATGTTGGTAGTCCTGGTCCTTACTAAGAGCCAGCTAAATAATGAGTTGCTCCCAGTTTATCTGATCTGCAAGTGTTGAGGTTCTCTGGTGCTCTGAGCCACCTATCAGAAGTGCTTATGCTCAGTGGTCACCCTGTAACATGTTTCACAAACTGAGACTTGCTGTATTTAGGACAGGACAGGATAGGATAGGTGTGGTTTTCGGATGTGGAGTAGTTGCTGCTCAAGGAGCTGCAGGGTAGCTGCAGTCTGCATTTTGATGGCTGTCTTACACAGTTGGGTCTGCCTGTTACTGTCCTCTCAGCTAGGAGCTTTTTTATTAGGAAGTCTGGATTTGTAGCTCCCTATCAAGGCAGATAGTTTTATTTAACGAAGAGAATAAGATAATGGACATTTGTCAGTAAATTAAGTGGTTGGTCTCTGTGGGCTGATCTGGAAGCACAGGCAGAGAACTTTCTCCCCAGAAAGACCAGGTGAATCCCATTCTCTCAGTTTGTGTGTTGTTGAAGCTGTGGTTACACTGAATTGTTAGTTTGGTACCCTGCCTGTATGTTTGCTTTCTAGCAATTTTCCCATTACTGGCTGATTGGTCTTTGTTCACCACATTGAATACTAGCTGGTGATAAACTGAAACAGTCAAACCACAGAACCCAAGCAAAGAAAAGACTGATCCTGTTCCTTTGGCTGGGGAAGAGTAGAAGACCACCTACCTTATTTTTCCAATCTGTGCATGTGTAACTTTCTTGAAAGGAATTCAGCTTTCAGTCTCCTTTTTAAGGAGGTTGCTTACTTTCATTAGATGAAGATTTAGGTCTGTACCAATACTGGAGTGACCTGTGATGCCTCTTCACGTCCTCTGTGTTAGTCCTCTGTGTTAACTGGTCCCATAGTGTTTGGGGTTTGCCAGTGTCCCTTATCACTCTTATGTCCCCTAGCAGCCATCTGGAACAGGGTCACTTGGAGCTGGGTCAGATTATCCACGTGCTCAGTGAGCAGCCAGCAGCCAGAGAGAACCAGGCAGAGGATGGCACTAATGTGGCACTCTGCCTTTTTTTGTGCCTGCTTGTTTTAATGCAGCTTGACAGAGAGAGGAGTGGAGCTAGCCAAGACCAGAGAGATTCCTTTTCAGATGTAACCAAGCTAAAAATTGCCTTTGGCTCCATAATGGAACATTTCATACAATCAGTTTTTTTTTTTTTTTCCTGTAATGTTGTATCAGATCTTGGAATTTTCATCCACATTATAAAGGTTTATACTCTAGCTCATGTTTAGAGCAGATGTTAACAATAACTGTTGCCACTGAGAACAAGATTCCAAAGTTTTTGTGGCTTTTTAAATGTTGTCTTTAATATTTTAAAAATCAATTACATGCTTTTAAAGTACAACCTGATTCGTAATGATGACAATGCTGATTTCTAAAATGCCATTCTCTGATATGTTTTTATGCTTAACTCTTCTGTACAGCGTTCAAAGACTCATGTTGAATTCAACAGAAAACATTTAAGTATGGGTAATTTTAGGCACAATGTTAGAGATATAGGCAAAGGAAATTTAGGAAACCAAGCTGTACTACATCTTGCAAGTCTGGAAAAGCTTTTACTTGTAACTAGTTAGCAGTGTATTTGCAAGAGCATTTTAATACAGTGCTTTGTTTACTTGCACCAAACAATGTAAGTACATTCCAGAAATGTCTTTTTTGGTTGGTTGGTTGGTTTTGCTTTGGTTTTTTTTTAAGGAAGGGAGAGGAGAGGCAATGTCTGATGTTTCATAACATCTAAATGATTTAATTGGAACATCCGGCAGTCAAACCTTGTGTTACCAAACTATTGAGCAATATAGCTCTTCAAAAGCAAATAGGAAGATGTATTAAGCACTCTCAGCTGAAAGTGTGAAAACTACAAAAACAGTGTGATGCAAGGAGCACAGGAGATACTCTCTTGCCATTTTTATGAAGAGCTAATTATTTACTGTTTATCTGGATGTTCAAACTAAATATAAGCTGCTAATGTAGACTTAAAAACTGAAAGGAAATTAAATTAGAACACTTGAATAATGAGATAATGTTTTATTTCCTTTAGGCAGTGTAATAAATTTGCAATGTATTTTGCCTGATGTGTGGATGATAAGTGAGGTTTGCATAAGTGTGGATGTGCACAGCAGGATACTTAGGAGAACCATGGTGTAACACCAATTTTTTTCTGAAGAGTAGAATTTTGTTTGTACTGCGGGATGATCATATACATGTCTAACCAAAATGGAGACATGTTATAAGGAAGGTACCCTGATATGTCACAAGAGACTTCTCTTGGTGTTCCCCAAAAATGTAAATAAAAAATGAAGACATGTTTAAGACACTATTTTGGGTATTTTTTCCAGCTAGACCTTATGTATTTCGAATTTTTCAAATGTTGCCAGCAATTTGTGATAGATAATCAACATAATATTAAAGAAAGTTTTTTTGTATTTTAACTGAAATTTTGGAAAAAGAACTGCAGTAGCCTTGCTTTTGCATCTTAAACTGTGTTTAAAAAGAGAATCTGGCTTCTTTTTTATGTTTAGATTTCCTCCTCAATCTGCAAAGTTTTCGGGTTGAATTCAGGGAACTGGAAAAAGTGAAAAGTCTTACAGTTTTAGTAAATAAGGGCTCCTGTTACAATCATCACAGAAAGTTCTTCCTTTGCCCTTTCCTTCCTAAATTATATCCAGACTGTTAAGGGATCCAGAGAAGGCTTCAGACAAGCCTACTAATAGGGAAGATTTGAGTTGGCTGTAGAGGAGATAGGATCGTAGGGGAAGGCCTTACAAACCCAGGTCTAAAGAAAAGAAAATGTCAAGATATGAGGCAACCTTATTTTAATTTCCACGTTTTGAAACCTGGTTTGTTCTAGAGATAAAAGAGTTCTAAATTTATTTGTGACTACTTCAGGGTGTATGTTTAAGTAACTGTAAAACCTTGAGTTTTGAAATAAATGCTATAATTAGAAGACTTGTCACAGAACTGGAATTATGTGACTGAATTATGAAAGCACATGAAAACTGGCACAAGTATAATTCATATGCCGTTTCTGTGTTAATATTGCACAGCTGCAGAACTTGTGTTCATGTGACTTGATTCCTCTTTGATATTTGAGAAGATGCTTTGTGTGGTGCGGAGACATTAATGGTATCATTAATGTAACCATTCTGATTTGGCAAATCCCAGATTTCCAAATATCTTCTTGGAGTTTGCTTCCTGTATAGGGAATATTGGATATTTTTTTTCCACTGAAAGTATCTGCAGATAGATGTAAACAATACCTTGAGAGCAGTGTTCATGGTGTTGTGATTTGTAGGGCTTTTCCTATATATTTGTGCTTCTTTTAAGAGTAATTGATCTGTTTGATTCTGGAGAAATAAGCCACAGTCTCATACAAGAGCTGAGCAAAACCAGCTCCATTAGCAGTGGACTTCAAGGTGTAAGCTGTCCTACCATGGTGACAAAAAGAGGTGGAGTTTCACTTTATTTGAGGGTCCTGCTCCAGGAGTTGTCTACCATCAGGCCTCAGTGAGTCTGAGTCAGAGCACTCTGAAGCAGGGTGACTAAATTCTGTTTTCCAAATATATCTCAACCAGTTGAGTAGCATGAATAGTTAAGAGAGAGAATTAAAGAGCCGTCAGCCTTTCATTATCCTATCTGATTCTTAACTCTTGGCTCCAGAGCAGTGCTTTCCCATAATAATGCATTATGGTTGCACTTGCTTAATTAAAATACTTTTTATTTAAATGAGAAAGTTGTACTTCTTGTAAGCTGTTTTTGAGTACTTATTTATGGAACATAATTATTCTGTAGATGATTATTAATTTGCTTACTGTGGAGTCTTAAAGACAGGAAGCCCTTGTACAGTGGAAGAATATCATGGAATTAACTTCCATGGAATAAATTTTTAATGAGATTAACCTGGCTGGAGTAAGAACTGCTTTAATTATTTCAAAGAAAACATTGAGATCATGGCATGTATCACATTTTACAACAAAGGACTAAAATCTTCTTTAGGCTGGGAAAACTTTGGCTTGATCTATATTACAAGTAATCTATAGTGGGAGTGGATCTATAGAAGAAAACCAGTGGATGCTGAAGAAACACAGCCTGTGTTTCTTCAGAGGTAATACTTTGAGGGACTTCTACTCTGATTCCAGGGAATGTTTGGATGAGTAGACCACTGTTGGAGAACACCTTCCATTTTAATTTCATCAAAAAAGCAGTGTAGTTAATATACGTTACATTAAGGCTGCTCCAAAATGAAAAAAAAAAAAAAAAGAAAAGTGTACCAGAATATGCTACCTATTAAATATTTTCATTCATATAGCTGTTTAATTAAAATTATTATATAGAAGCATATATTTTCATTTATGGCATGAACACATAAATGAAAGTTATAAGCAGATCTGAAACAGTTCATAGCATAAAATATAATTACTCTTTGCTGTGTAAGTAAAATGGTCATTTTTCTTCTACTGGATGAAAGAATTGATTGTTTCTTTTGCGTGTCTATCATAGAAAAATGGAAAAAAATTACTTTCCTTAACTTTCTAAATACTTGATAGTAAAAAAACCCCAACCATTGTATAAACTTGTTTTTTTATAGATACAGAAATTCATGAATTGGAGTCTAAGTCTAAGAGATACTTCAGATGTTGGTTTACAAAGTGACTACAAAATTCTCGTAACATTCAGTGAGGTGAAGGGCTTTTAGTAAAATGCATATGACAATAGAATAGAATTGCTATAAATTGTTGCTTGAAGTAGAAAGGATGTGTATTTTGAAATAGAGGACTGCCTTCAAGAAGCAGCTTTTTGCATGTAAGACTCAAAGGTTGCAATTTATAGGCAGTGTCTACCAAATATAAAACAAAGGGTGGAAGATTTCCTGATGAAATCCTATGTAAACATAGAAATTTATTCGGTGTTACAACAGCATAGTAATGATCAACCTGTTTATGTCAGATTTCCTCTTCCTGCCACAGTGAATGCAGACACAGTTGCTCAAACATCGTTCAGTCAAGTAGTTTACCTGCTTCCAGTTTCTATGCTGCAGTGCAATCTGTTCTGTTTATTATAACCAGCTATTAATAAAATGGTAACAGTTCAAATGGACTAGAGGAGCAGAACAGGTGTAAGCTGAGTCAGACTAACTTATGACCTCCTTAGGCCCAAATTCTGATACCTTTTGTGCAGTAAAATACTGAGAGGTGAACAGGTTATCCTTGCAATGTAAGCCTTTTATTGCCTAGCATTTCTAATCCTTCCTCACCTGTCATGCTTAAAACCACAACAAACCTTTTGGAGAAGCAATTGCATTGAAAAGCAAAATGGAAAATCCTTGTCTGTCGACCCTGAGTTATGTAGTTATACTTTGTGTATTGCTTATGCAACTCTCCCTGCCTCTGACAGTACAGTTGGAGTAGAGAGATTTTGTTCATTTGAGCTGATAGTTTTTGTAAGAATTAGGCACTCCTGTACAGTGAAGGACAGTCTAGGCTTGAGCAGCTTGGGAGAAAACCTGGCAAGGGTGTGCTGGAGTTCAGCATCTTGCTTCATTGCTAGCTGCCATGTAAAACCAGTGGCAGCTTTTAATGGAATGAGGGGTTAATTAAGGTAAATGCATGGAATATGGCTTTCCACACTACTTAGAGAGAAGAGCCAATTCACCTCCAGGGACAGGGAGAGCGAGTGCAATGGAATAGGCTTGCAGAACAGCTTGGTGGGCCAAGTGTGGAGCTCCTCACTGACCTCCCCTGCAGAAATGAAGCTTGGGGAAGGTGGAAGTGAGGATGAAGGATGCTGAAGGGATTAAGAAATACTGAGCATGAAGGTACAGGATAAAAAAAACAGAACTCAGGGAGTGTTGCATCATGCCACTGCGTGTCCCTGAGAGCGACCAGAGCCTCCGGGGCCTGGTGCACTCTGCTAATAAAGAGCTGACGATAAAGGCCAGGAGACAAGGTCCCCTTTGGAAATCCGAGCGCTGTTTATTGTCGGCGCGATAAATGCATCGTGGGTATAGCCTCAAATGTGTTCCAGGGACGAGAGCCAGAATGGGGACAAGGATTCAGGGTTGTATACCAGAGAAAATGGGTGGTCTTGAGGTCAGGGTCCAATAGAGATGGAGAAAAGGGGTGCAGAGAGGTGGCCGGGAACCAGGCGGACTAATAGGATCACAGGGGGGTGGTACTGCAGCAAAAATAACCCAGTGGGGTCCAAGGGAAGGAATAACATTCTGCCAGGTGTGCATGGTAACAGGGTGACAGAAACTTAACAAACCAATGAAACAACAAAACCTAAGAAATATTAACATGTGTCTGTAAAGGCCCATGGGAGGAAAGTTTTTCTCACCCTAATCTAAAGGGTTTTCCCCATAAGGGAGGCCTTTACAGGTACAGTGACAGCAGATGGGAGTGTGGTGATGTTATGTACCAATTCAGACCTCATAACTCAAGACAAGCGAATCAGTTTGGGTTTTTATAGTGATGCTTTTATGCTAAAATGGATTAATTTGAACAGTATGAAATGTGAAGCATAATCCTTTCTTGTAGGCACTATGTGTTCAAGGCTGTTTGAGTAGTACTAAACTGAGCAGAAGGCTTGTTTGCTGTTTGTCTACTTCTACAGACTGGATGAAATAACCAGGAACTGCAAACTCCAGCTTGTCACTGCATGAGAGATAAATGTTAATGTAGCATTCTATTGACTCTTTTGTTATAATAAAGAGCATACAGGAACTTTATCTTAAAAAAAGATGCATAATTTCAGCTAGGATGAGTTGCCTTTTCAAAATGCTGACCAGCTGCTTCAGATAGAGAACCATAAAAATCTTTTGCTTTGAACCATGAGAATGTAAAAGATGAATAAGAATAAATAGAAAATAGAGTTTGTTATTTACTTTGTGCATGCAGTGGATGTATATTTGTCCGTGCTACAGTGACAGCTAAGACTAGCACCTTTTCTTTTCTGCAGTAGGCAAGATGTTTGAAGTCAGGATATTAAAGGAATCAAATTGATTCCAAATGAATTTCAAGAGAGTGAGGGGGTTTTAAGAGAAAGAGGACATGATACCAGTTTTAAATCAAGCTTAACAAAAGTCCCTCCAGTTTCTGGCAACAAAAGTTTGCAGGGAGTACCTGAGAAGTATGTGTGATTGTGACGTTGGGGTCATTCAGAAGGATGAACAAGCACCCGAGCATTTACAAAACAGTGGAAGTGATGGTAAATAAACCTAAAAACACTCTCTCAGAAGGTAATGGAATGTCAGATGCTATCTCAGGACTGTAAAATCAAATTCAGACAGAAGAGATGCCTGTGGTTGCTCTCATTTTAAATAGCATTAACAGTGCCGTTGTAATTTTAGAGCTTGTACTATTTTGGTGGGGTACGAATTCACATTTGATCATAGTGGAAAGCAAAGCACACTCAGATAAAAAGTCAGGCCTGTCAACCTTGATAGGTTTTCATCAAAAAAGGCAGCAACCTCTTAATTTGCAGCTGTTTTCCCATTGACCAAGTTTTGGCAGCGAAGCATTTGAGAGATTAAAGGAACATTTCTTCATGCTGATCTCACCAAGAATAATCTCACCAAGTCACTCCCTTATTCAGAGTCATTTATTCATTCTGTTCCTCCTGTATCATGTTCTAACTCCTCACCTTCAAAGCTCAGTAAGTTTTTGCTTTTAGGAATCAAATTTCTCATTTATACTTTTTTAGATTAGATTTTTTTTCATCTTCTCATCTGGAATTCCCTTGCCTTTTCTTGCTGCAAAAAGTAAACATATTCATTTGCACATCACATTGAAGAAAGCTTCTTTATGTTCATTTTCAAAGTGTAAAAACCTTTATAATAATTCTGAGCATTACTCCTAAATTTTTATGTTGTTAGTAAACCCTCTGGAACTTCTGAAGCTTGTGTTAAAATATCAGCTCCCTGAAGAAGGGACAAGGGCCTCCTGTGTCCTAGTGATTTGTTGAGAAACCAAATGTTCCAATCTTCTACACTAAGTAGATTAACTTTTTTTTTTTCTTGTAAAGCAAGCAAGCAGAATTTGTTTTGTAAAGTGATATGTAAAGTGCTGTTGTAAAGTTCAGTTTGTGAGAGAATTTGATAGGTGGTTGGTAAAATGCATCTACTTTTCCAATATTTATGGCTTCCGTGTAATACAAAAAATGACAGAAGATAATGATTAGCCATGAAAAGCCTGGCAGATGACATAGTTCAGTTTGTTGCCATTACTCCAGTGTAGCGCAGCCTGGTAGCACGGCATTAATCATGGAATCTTTTCTAGGTGTTAGCAATCCCCTATGGGTTTTATGTAGATTCCCTTTTTCTTTCTAATGTGCTCAGGTTTTGTGTTAATGTATTAAAAAAAATTTTAAAAAGATTGTATTAAACCAAATGGAGATGCTTCTAAGATTGCAGGATGGTTCCTTTCTCTGTGATTGCTGTTGACTGTATCCCTTTAACTATTACATGTGATACAGAAATCTCACGAGCTGTCATATATGACATGTCTGCCCCGCTGACTGTGTAGATTACAGCAAGGTGTTGTTTTCTGGATGTTTAGGTGAAGTGATTTTTTTTTTCTTTCTGGTGACTAATAGAAGTTGTTACAAGGTTAGATGGCAGTTCAGTTAGTAGGGCGGATTTGAAATTGTAACAGTTGCAGTTATTGATGCTTTTTTGTGATAGGGCATATGTGGCTTCTCTAGCTGCCTCCTATTAAGCCAATAGGAAAGAAAAGCATTCTGAGTTTATGTGAAAATTTCTCTTTGTTCTGGACTTGGTGCTCAGAATGGCGTACATCTTGCTTGGGAATTAATTATTTGGCTGTTTAAGCAATTGCATTTATGGCTTTTGACAGTGAAAGTAAATTCTAAATCACTGTATTAGAAGGATAAGTATGAATTTAGGCAGCAGCAAAAGAATGCCAAAGATGTGTAATTTCCAGTTCATGTGGAAACTAAAATGAAGAGTGAAAAAGGACTATGTATTAGCCGGGTAAGAAGAAATTTAGGGAAAGAGTTTAACGCTGAGATGTGGTCTGTATTTTGGTAGTGGTCAGAAGGGTTTTCTTTTCTCTTGTTTTGTGATTTTATGTTCATATAATAAACAAGCAGAAAAGCAAGTGATACTTAAATGCTTTGCACCAGAAAGTTGTGACACTTCCTGTAACAGATTTTGGATGGGAGTGAGTAGTTATGAAAGGAATTTACTAGATGCCTATGCAAAATGAGGCTTCTTGATAAACACAAAAGTGCTAATTGCAATTAGGTGTTTTGAACAGTCAAATAGTTCAGTACTCTGAGCTTCAGGGATATATGTATCTTAGAAAAGTACTGGAGACATACTATTTCAAAGACTTTTGCTAGGTCTTTGTCAGGCATCTGACCTTCATATACTTTATCCTGATAATTTTAAATTTGTTTACTTATTTTCTCACTACATTTTTCCAGTTCACTTCTTTCTTTTCTCCCTCTGCTAAAAAAAGTTTGTCTTACAATTGTAAAAGCACTTTTTTCAAGCTTGCTCGAAAAAACTAGAAGTATATTAGTGGATTAGTAATCAGCTGCAGCTATTTTTCTTTTTCCAAACTGTTCTTCAAAAAGATGAAATTAATAACTGGGAGGTAATTTTCTGCAGCTTTATAGGAGTGGAGGAATTTGGAACAACAAAACTTTCCAAAGCACTCAGTGTTCCTGCCTTCGTAACTTTGGATGTTCATGGGGGTTTTAATAATGAGAAATTGGATATGATTGGGGAACATGAGATATATTCTAACATCCCACACGGACTTCTTCAGGGACATAAAGAAGTTAGTGGCACTTCAGTGTAGGACTAATAAGTCCCACTATCCAGTATCAGAGTTGTAGATGTATCCTTGCCAAGAAGGGTGGAGGTTTTTCTCTTTCCTTCTTCTTGCAGTATGCAGTGTTTTTGTTTTAGAAGCCGTGGGTGATATTACCTGAAAAGAAAATGCATTGGAAATTACACTGCTCGGAGAATCTGAGTGCAGAGTGAATCTGTGCTGCATATTAATGTGATATGCTAAAAAAGATTAGGAGATCCATGCTGCTGTATGGTGGCACTGGGACAAGAAAAATTAAGTTGAAGGAGACATGAAATACCCATGAGTCGTAACATAACAAGCGAAAACCAATGGAGATACTGGCACTTTCAGTTTGAGCAGTGGTGTTGGTGCAACAGCTTATAAGAGCAGATCTTTCAAACAAATCATTGCTCTTGGAAATACCTATTTTATATAAACATCCTAGCTCTATGTAATGCACAATTTAAGGATTTGTTTAGATTCTTACAAGCATCTGGGGTTTTTCAAAGCAAAAATGTTTTGTAGTAAACAATTAATCAAAAGGTTTTTAAAGATTTGGAATGGAATTGCTTGATATGCAAATCAGCAGCAATACAGACCTGCATTCTCGTTTGCTTCTTGAAAGTTACCTCCTCAGTTGTTCCTGTGCAGAGCAGTTTTCTCATAATTCATTTTGTATGCTTGTGAAAGAAGCAATCCTGAACCTGTCAGAGTGCATACAGTTAAAATATCTGGGGACATGCTGTATGCAGGATATGATTATTTTCTCCTCTACTTTTTCCTATTTTTTACTTATTTATTTTATTGACTTAGGAGTTTAGTTCAGTGGAAAGTGTACAGAACTTTCTTAAGAAACTTTGGGAAAGGAAGTAGCTGAGAACTTTGCATTTTAACTGGGCAAAGAAAAAAAGGCAGCATTCTGAAGACACACTTTTTAATTTGAAAAAAAGTGTTTACAAAGGTGTGACACAAAAAGGGCCTGGTAGAAGTGCCTTTGGAAAACGTCCCTTCCTAACCTTCCGCATTATTACTGTGATTGCTTAGGCCTTAAGGCAACATTTTTAAATTCCTTTCATTCTCCTATATTCCAGCTTTTAATTTCAAAACAACTTTGTGGGAAAGAGGTGATCATATTGCTCATACTTTCATTAAACAACCTTATATTTATATCTGAACATCAGACAAGAAAAAAATGCCAAAATGTTTTCTTCCAAAAGCTGTTAAGACAGAGGAAGCAAAAAGGGATTAATAAAATGGATACTTTAAGTAGGCCATTGAGAATTTACCTCAAAAGAGCACATAAGAATTGCTTACATGAATAAAGGAGCCACCCATCTGCTATAAAATACAGGTTTCTCTGAGTCTGTGCTGTGAAATTCTTCTGCAAGTTACCAAGAGCAAAGTTAACTAGTAAAGTCCTCAAAAGAATCAAGCAAAGGGCTCTAGCAGCAATTGGTGTTTCAGCCTGTCTTAGACAGCTGAAACTTGGAAAATTAGTAAAGTCTACTAAAGAATTTTTAACTTCAGTTGAATTAAGCAACAGTAAAAATGTAATCCTGTTTCTTCGTTTATCAAGATCCTAAAACTTTTGCTGATTGCCGTTATTCAGCTTTTCCAAAAGTGTAATAAATAAGTTGGCTTGATTATATTTTTTATTGTACACCCTGGTGTTTTTCCTAAACATGAGATTTAGTACAATTGTATCATAGAAAGCCAGTAGAAATGAATATACTAACCAACATTAATATTGCTCACATCTTTAATCTAGTGAACTGTTATATAAAAAACCCCAAACCCTGGTTTACTGTATTCAGTAGAACAACAGCAGTTTATATCAGATATTACCAAAGGTTTGTTTTTATGGTTATTACAGTATACTGGCAACTTGATACAGCCTCCTGACATAAAAATATCTTACCTTTTTGTCATCCAGATAGCAGGAACCTTAGAGACACTTTATTTAGAAAAAAACTTCATTTGTATTGATGACTTCTGCAGGCTCCTGAGATAGTTGTGATGGCAGAAGTATGTAAAGTTTATTACGCTAACAAGTTAGTGTTAGGTACAGATGAATAACACTCAAGTCAACCTTTCTTTGCACAAATCTGACCTTGTTTGAATTGTTCCTTAGATGAGAAAAGTAAATGCAGAGAACCAGCTTTTAACATTCTTCTTGGATTATGGAAACAATGTGTTCTGGAGCTCAAAAAGAAACAGGGAGATTTAGTTTCAAACGTTATCATCTCTAGGTTGGTCTGTCCTACAAAACTGAGTATTTCATTTTTTCAGGCCAAAGCAATATACCTGTATCTTAACATAGGGAACATGTTTCCTTGCTTTAGAAGGAAATCCTACTTAAGAAAACACATCTCTTAATAGAAGCAATTTTAAAAGGTCTTTAGTAAAGTATTTTCATATGCTCTATGTCTCAAAATACATGAAAAGTTAAATACAAGCAGAGAAGGAACAAAGGAGGCTGAAACAAAGAAAATTGAATTACACAGATCAGGTGGCTTATAAATTAAGACTTGAAACTACGTACTGGAGCCAGTGAGATGAAAGAGACATAAAAAAAATACAGATGCAAAAGGAAATGTTCTTGCATGCAGGATTGAACAGCTTAGTAAAGCCAAAGAAGACAAGAAAGCAAAAATACCCTTTAAAAAAAGCAATGGGAAGGATCCATTTGGAAGATCTGAATCGAGAAAGCAATAATATGAAATAGAATATACCAGAAGATTAAAAGAAGCAATATTGTCCTTCAAAAGGTTTGAATGACTAGGAGTCTGAAGAGAAAATCTCAGGTTTACCTGTACCTGCTGGAGAATGTACACATTAAGAAGTCACTTGACCCAAATCTGCCTTGCAAACAAGTTTTGGCTGCAAACATTTGCATTATGTTATCCTTATGTAGAAACACCTTTCACTGGCAATCAAATATGTCTTACAATACTGGTTCTTTAAAGAAAAAAGAAAAAGAAAAAAAAAAAAAGAGTTGACTGAAGACAGTGCCTCTGTATCACTAAACATACTGTGCTTCCAATTGCTGTGTAACTTGAGATTTTTTTGTGATAGTTTCTCATCTTGTTGTAGTCATTAATGTGCCTCTTCGTTTGATTTAGGAACTGCATGGTGATGCCTTGGGAAGACTGACCTGAAACAGAGGCTGAACAGAGCTAGAGAATAAAGCAGATATTCATTGAAAGGCCTTTAGGGTACACCTTGGGCAGGACAAGAGCCTGACCAGGGGTACACCCAAGATGGACTTGAAAGAGTCATAAAATGGATGACTGGTCGCAAGGTCTTATACTTTTATAAGTTTCGGTCTATTTGCATATTGGGGTTTAATTGTCCAATTGCAGCTTCGAGTTGTGAGGTCCCATCCTTCTTGTTTCTCTCTTCAGTCCACCATTGTTTATGTTGTTGGGCTGAAGGTTGTACTTGTTGTCCTTGGTCTCCAGCAGGAAAAGGATTTGTTTTGTCTACCTCCTCTGTGAAGAGAGCTTACTAGCACTTAATATGAGGCTCAGAAATACACCCCTAGGCAGCACGGAATCTGAAAAACATGAAAGCTAAAACTTAAGGCATCATTTCCCCATTTTGTTTAAGAAAACAAAAATGTAGGTGAAGAAAAATCAATTTTCTGTCTTTCCTTGCAAGAAAGTTGCAAATAATGGATGTTAAAGATCCTCTCATGACGTGGATCAATTTCCAATTTTTAGATTTCTGTAAAGAAAGGTGGGCCTGAAAACTGCTGCTGAGGTATCTGAGCAGGCTGGACTTTTCTGGAAGCTGATTAAGCTTTGTCCATGTAGCCAGTTTCAGAAAAGTGGTTTTGTCTGTCTTACTACAACATAAGCAGTACTTCTATAAAAGTACTACTTCCTGGCCACTTGAAAACACTCAGTGTCTAAGAAGCTCAGACAGGTGAAACCATGTCATTATTCTGGGTGTAAATTCAAGTGGCTCACGGCGAAGCCCAGGCCATTTCCCAATCTTGCAGCCAGAGAACAGGGAATGCCTTGCTTGGAAGAGTGACAACGAGCAGCACCATGTCTGGGAGGCTTCAAAAGAACCAGAGATGCAGCTGATCCAGTATCTGTTCCATTTGTTTCCTTGAGAGAGGGTTTACTATTTTTTGCTACTTTAGCTTATGTTGGTTCTTCAAGTGCAGTAAGTACAGAATGTGCACTGCTTTGTGCCAGTGTAAGCATATTTACATTTGGGCTTCTGCCACTGAAACTCCTTTTTAAAGGAAATCAGATCTCGTGTTTCTGTGCAGGCATAAGATTCTCTTGGCTTAGGCTTATGAAAAATACACACAGTTGCATGTTGCCCATGAAAAAAAAGTCAAGTTCAAAATAAGGTGTCTGAAAACAAAAGTATAAATCCAAAGAGCAAAATTGTGCATTCTGTAGGTTCCTAAGACAAAATATCTGGGTTAGGAGAAGAAAGCTGAGGAACCTGAGCCTCGCATATATGAATGCATATGCATTTTTTCATATTGTTTTTAAGCCATTTGTTTTGATGTCATCATACATTATTTTCTTTAAAGGAATCTGGCATATGAAATATATGTATATCCATGCCTTAGCTAAAAATTAATTTAAACAGTTTGTCTATCAGCAGTAGCATTAGAAGTTCAGATATTTTTGCATAAGGACTAAGGAAATAATTCTAAGAACCTGTAATGTGGAGTCTTTCTGAATTCTATATTTTCATTTCCTAAAATGGTTTTTGTCTTGGTTTTGTTGTTATTGTTGTTCCTTACTCAAAGAGCTGGCAGGGTAAGTGGCAGCTGTAAACTTAAGGGTAGGCTGCAAAGTTTTTCTTCCAAAGCCTTTCTTTCATGTTTAGCCAAGTGAGAGACATGGAGTGAAATGTAAACTCTGGCTCGGCGTATCCTCATGGCCATCTCTGCTGGTGAGCAGCCAGAGGGGCAGAAGGGGGGCCGAAGCTGCCGAACCACAAGGGCCTGCAAGGCGCCGCCATGAGCCCCAGCGCCCGGTTTCTGAGAGGAGGAGGAATGTGATGATGGTGCTTGAGGGCTCTTGATCCCGTACCCCTGAAAGCAGCCCTCCCCATTGCAGCCGCTCTTTCTCACTTCATCCTCCCCCTGGGACAGAAGGAAAAGTCATCCACTTCTCTGTCATTTAACTACTTCTCTTTAATCCCTGGCAGTCCAACTGGGAACTGTGTGTTGTTGAACTTTGTTTTATTTGGAATTATGGACTGGAACCATTTCTATTTAACATGGGAAACAAGCTTTGCAGAAAGTCAACCTTTACACTGGGAAAGAAACTTCCTATAAAACATAAATAGATGTTTGTACTTTTGTAAGCAGATTTGTTTGTGGGAACTTTTGTGATAAACTGCATAAATGCAATATGGAGTTCTAACAATTAAATGATGACTAATGAGTTTGATTGCTTTGACATGATCTGCACGGGTACTCCTAGCTTGTTCTGTTTCTTTTTAAGGAGATTTTTTTTCCAAACCAAAGATTTTATACCCAAAGCTGATCTAAAACCTATTTTTCAGCATGGGGACATAGAAAGCTTTCTCCCAAGACAATGGGATGATTCTTGGGAGAAGTCAAGCTATTATCTCCAGTGCAGGAGGGATTTCTATATCCTGTAGTAACCATAATTGCTTGGGGCCGGTTTTCTGTCAAGTAATTCTTGGCTCCTAATCCTTTGGTTTGCTTGTTTGTTTGCTTGTTTGTTATTGCGATGGAAAGGGATAAGCAAGCAGTGTTTCCTCTCTTGTTTAGAGGTGTGTTTCTTTTGCTTCCTCTCCCCCACAGTTCTCTCTTTGCACTTCTTGTTCTTACTCCATCTTCACTGATGGCTTCCTTCATTCTGTCTGTTTACTCTGCAGAGAACATAAAACTAAAAAATACATATACATACACATATATATATATATATGATTTTTTATTTCTTCTATTCTGACGATTAATTTTCTTCTCACTCAGCTAAGGCCCACAAATTCTCTAGTTGGTGTCTTTTTCCATATCCAAATTTGTACAGAGTGTGTGTGTCATCATTGTGCACTTATGCAGTTAAGTGTCATTATGAAAAATAATATTTTTTGCTTCCGTCTGGAGATCACCGATTGTGAACAATTGCTTGGATCTTGCTAATATTTTTCATATTCATCCTGGAGACAATAGAATGAACTTTGATTTTCCTGTATTCATATGTAAATCATACTCCTCTGTACCTATGTATATGCACACGGTTTTCCTTTGACTGTTTGGTATAGAAAAAAGGTTACTAGAGAAGTTAATCTTTGAGATGTTATTTATACATTTGAGACATTAATTTGCATGGACAAAAATTAAAGCTATCCAAACAAATTGGATTATATTGAAAGATAAAATTTTGTTAAATGTGAAATACATTATCAAAACTGTCTTCTGCCCAATGGACAGACTCTATAATTCGTTCTGAGAATTTCTTTATATTATGCCTGACTTCTTGGGATGTTGCAAGTGCAACTCCAATTTACAGTCTGAGCTGGTGGAAGACTTGAGAGGAGAGACATACCATAGGGTAGATGTGGCAAATAATCAGCAACCTTGAATTGCATTAACTTTTGCCTTTTCCACGTGGGCTTACATCAAAGATGTGAAATACTGTGTTCTATGTGACTATAAAGGCTGCTTTTCTTTGGAAAAGCTCTATTAGTAATGCAAGTTACTGCTGTTTGCATCCTTAAGGGGGTAAGCACCCCTCTAGGCATTTAAATTTGGAGAAAAGAGAGTTTTGAAGGCAGTAGCCCTTACAGTAGGGTTGTAGAGTTTTATGGCTCTCTCTTGCAAAATTTGGAGATACAGGCTGAGCAATTAAAAAATACCTGCAATGTATATAAGGGAGGGTGACAGTCTTAAATTCCAATCCTTCTGATATGCATTCAAGAGCAACACAATGATCTATAGTTTTCAGATATTATGGAGGAATCAGGTGAAGGAAACCCAAGGATGCACACCTTCAACAGATCTTTTCCAGTAATTCTTATTAGCTGTGGTTCGAAATAAATTAAAATTAAAAGTCTTGCTCCAGGATGAAATTTTTCATTTTTAATAAACTGAGATTTGTTTTTCAAGCTGGAAAACACCTCTGTTATGTCCTTATTATTTTCTGCCCATGAAGTAAGGTGAGGAAGATAATAACGTCAGGCAGGAAAACTGCCTTAAAGGTCTTATAGCAAATTTTTTATTCCAGTGTTGTATTTTCTTGCAGCATTTTTCTGCTGGTGGTCTCTCAAGTGGTCAGATTGCTTTCCAGTTTGCTTGCTTTGTTTTTTTTTTATGTTTAATCTTAGTGAATTAGTACATGAGGGTTAAAGTATTATGTTTTTCTGCCTTTCCCGTGTCTAGAAACTTGTATGATTAAAAATCATAATGGAACTTAGAAGGATCTTGAGACTGTAGAGAGCTGAAGCTCTTTTCATTTGTGTGGGTAAAATTAATAGAATCATTGCAATAAAATATGTGTATAATTTACTTTGCAATTTCATACTTCACAGTTTCATTCATACTCTCCAAAAATATAATATAAATTCTATTTGGTAATGCTCATCTAATTCTAATGATCTATTATTTTTTTCTTTTTCTTTAGGGTGTACCTCAGTTACCATGTGCCAAAGCATTGTATAACTACGAGGGAAAAGAACCTGGAGATCTTAAATTCAGTAAAGGAGACATCATCATTTTACGTCGACAGGTGGATGAAAATTGGTATCATGGAGAAGTCAATGGCATACATGGCTTTTTTCCTACCAATTTTGTTCAGATTATTAAACCTTTACCTCAACCTCCGCCTCAGTGCAAAGCACTTTATGATTTTGAAGTAAAAGACAAGGAAGCAGATAAAGACTGTTTACCATTTGCAAAGGTAAATAAAGAATATAATTATTTTCTTCTAATAATTGCATTCACTTGGATAAGAAATTATACAACTGGTTTGTAGTCTTATCTGCATTTCTTACTGGAGTTGCACACATATGAAAAGGACAAGTAATTCTGCAAGTATTTCTCCTATATTGATCAGTTCTGCCTTCTCTTTCTAAATCACATATAATTTTTCTGATGTTTTATTTCTGAGAATGCATTTTTTTATAATTGCTATAGTGATGTTCCTAATTTAGGAGAAATAACCTATGTTGTGAATTCAAAATGTTCCATCTTCTAAAGAAACACTCACATTGCAAATATGAAAGAAGTCATATCACTAGCAATGTTCTAAGTACTTAAGTAGAAAAACAGCAACTAGGGAAGGTTAGGTAATGAGTCAGTTGAGGAGGAAAACCGTTGTGGTTCTGTTGATTGATGCCAAGGAATTAAAGGGGGGCTGATGAGTAACATGGACTGAACATGACAGGGAGACTGGCACTAAGGACAAAGTCAGATCACTGAGATGTGGGCAGTTAGCTGAAAGCTGACAAAATAGGAAAAAGAACAGCTTGAACTGATTTCAACCCCAAAAGCAGCATATTGCTCTTACAGAGTGCCTTCTCTGCGGTTCTTGTCCATGTCCTGCCTTCTCTGGTTACTCCTGTGTTATGGAGGAAAACTAAATGAGAAGTTAAATTAGAGGTGGGAGACATAATCACTGCATGTTCACACAGGATGATGTTCTGACTGTAATTCGCCGTGTGGATGAAAACTGGGCAGAAGGAATGCTGGCTGACAAGATAGGAATATTTCCAATTTCATATGTTGAGGTGAGTGAAGCTGGGTTTTCAGTAAAGCTGTGCCCACTGTGTGTTTAATTTTCTGAAAGAAAAAATAATCAGTACTGGTGATGATTCTAAAATTACCTGAGATATAAATAATCTTAGACCTAAAATGCCCTTTGGGAAAGTTAATGGCCTCAGCAGTTAAACCAGTGATTTGCACTTAGCTATTTGATACCTATTTTTATTGAATGGAATTGAAATGAATGTAATCGGAGGCAGTCACTATGTTTTCTTGTTAATACTGGAGTCATGCAATCAATCCAAACCACACTTAGCCACAAAATGGAAGCAGTCAGCAAGTCAGAGAAATAGTTAGCTTTTGCACTGTCCCTAATATCCACCTGTCAAAACTGAATTAGTGCAGCTAGGACGTCAAAAGATATAGGTTGTTAAGCAGGTAAAGGATCAGCTTTTTCATCAACAGAGCCATATATAAAATCTTATGTATCTCCCTGCATTTCTCATATGTGTTACAACAATTTGCAGTAAGAGGTAGCAGTTGAGAAAATTTCCCCAACCTTTTAAATTTTTTGAGTTGAAAGCTGTATCTTTTATGTAGAAAGACATCAGTGATTAGGAACAGTGTGTACAGCCACAAAGATTATTCGAATTTGCATTACAGAAAGATATAAAGGTTTGGAACAGTGTTTGTCCTTTTCTGATAGTTATGCTGTGAATACTTGGTAAGATACACTTCCCTGCACCAACAGTATTTTATTTAAGTAAATTGGGGAGAATGATGAAAGAAAAGTATTTTCACATTATCTCTGGGATGAGAAATATGTACTTCAGGTCACAGAAGAAATGTGTAACCATACTAAGAATCAAGTCAGGTTTTATTAATTCAATTTCTGAATCCTATGATGAGGTGGGAACTTGAAAAAACCTTACTGCTTTCAACCAAAACAGAATTTATTATTTTTAAAAGGGAAAATATATATTTTTATAGCTGGATGTATGTATCTTTATACCTGGGGATAGAAAATTTCACATGACTGCAAAAACATGAAGACCAAAAAAGTTACAACTTGCTTAGTGCAATTTTGGCTTCAGTTTAAGATGTTTTTAAAAGCCAATTTAATGATTTCTTGCCCTTGGGTATTTTTTCCTTGCAATTATCTGCCCCTTCAATTCAGCCAGTAAAGCTTTTTGTAGTGTTTTTTCAAACTAAATTACTTAGCCTTGTTAAGAAAAGTCCGTTCCTAGGACTGCCACTTGAGCTATTTAGCTAACAACTACATTCCTATCTCTACAAAAGTTGCAAAAAAGAGATATGGCCTTGAAAAATATCACGTAAAAATTAAAAGTCATAAGATGTATTTCTGTTAATGTTTTTAGACTGATTCTGTCAACTAAGAATATGTATTTTCAATTAACCCTTTTAGAACAGGCATCAACACATAAGTAAGTACACATTCTCAAATCCCCACTAAAGTGTGGAATGGAAAGTCTAGAATGATAAATTACACCTTAACTTCAAATCAGATAGGTGGGTCTTTTCAGTATATACTAAACTGAAATGCACACTGTGGTGGAGGGCAGTGAGATGTGCAGTAAAGTATGGGTTTGAATTTTGAAATGCCTGGTTTCTGAGTATATAACTATTGTAATATATTCCAGGTATGCATTCCAGAACTATTGTTCTGGAAAATATACAGACAACTGAGAGAAACAAGTATAGCAAACCATTCTTACCTGTTTTATGAAACACAATGAAGATGAGAAGTATTTAATACTTTGGAAAGATTTTTACATGGTAGTTTTCGTTGCATTTCCCAATCCTGTAATCATTGCCTATTTTTAGGGAATTCTATTATGTTAAAATGACAGACATACTTTTTTACCTTGTGTGTGTTTGTCCACATCCTTTTGTTTAAAAATGTCAGTTAGTAGCTCCATTTACTAGAGATTTTCTGAAGTCACTAACTGTAAAATAGGTGCAGTCTATGATGTTTATTCTGTAGTTCAGGTGTAATAATTGTGATATTTCTTGTACAGTGATGATAAAATTTTAGGTAATGTTCAAGTCCATGAGAATCTCTTGGTGATTTCTCCATGAAGATCATATTTATTCATTGCTCACTACTCTGATGTTTTCTTTTCTAACTTTCACTTATTAAAATTGTGGTAATGATAAAAGTAAGAGAACACATTTTGAGAGAAATTTTAAGAGTGATCCTATTCAATCAGTTAACACTTACAGTTATCTCTGTTCCAAAAAGAAAGATTGTGCATAACTATATAAGTATTGTTAGAATTTTTCTGCGTCAACTGCAGTTCTGGGTACAATATACATTTCTTAAATCTCACATTGGATGTTTTGACCTAGTTTAACACTTCATAAGCAAATATAAATGCCCAGAATAGAATAAAAATCAGGGAAAAGGAATCACTCTTCAGTCATATTGTCCGTAGAAAATAAAGTCAGCTTTTCCTTATTTTTGTGTGGGTAAAGAACACCTGAATTAATTTGTAAAATAAGTGTAGCAAAGTACAACTCTAAGAGACCTTGCAGTAGTGGTAATTCCTGCAGACATCTGCAGGCAGACACAAGCTGACGCACCGAGAAGCGGCTCAGCCAGCTGCCTCTGTTCTGCCCTGTTTGGAAAGTTCTTCTGTTCCTGGAGTTTGGTGGGAAAGGGAATTGGATTTCAGGCTTCCAGTTACAGCAAAGATTTTGTTGAATGGGATAAAATAGAAAAAAGTGAATGTAAAGATTGGAAGTAAAGAAGCCTCAATGAAAATACGTCCATTAAGGATAACAGCTGATGTAGGAACTGCGGCGTAGATACATAGGTATTTGTTCCAGAAAGGAATGCTAGATTGAAACATTTCATAGTGTGCCTTGGGTTCAGTCCCTTGTCTGCTAGCCATTTCATTGGAGAATGCATGCAGGTTCTTAATTTCTCTTATCATGGAAGAGAAGTAAACTGCACTCTGCAAAACATTCTGCAGCTGTTGCTGTCCTCAGGTTACTTCAAAGAGGTGACCAGTAATCAGTTCTCTTCCGTCTTCAGATTCATGCAACTGTTGTTTGCTTGCTTCTCTGCATAAAAAAGCTCAGTAGGCTGCTTATATTTGAATCAGTCTTTAACTGATCCCATGGACAAGCCTTAACTTTTCCCTAATAGGTCGTTCACTGTATAGATTGATCAGATTCTGCAAGCATTGATAGCTTCTGGAGGTGTAACAGGTACCTTGGGGTGCTGTTAGCAAAGTGGCTTTTGGTTTTGCTTTTCATTCCTCTGTGATACCTTAACTTCTCTGATTAGGTAGTTCTTTTCAAATGAGAATATGGATTACATAATAATAGAAACAGTTCCAGCCATTGTATCAACAGTATGGAATACCTAGATTCTTGGGAAGGACGTGAAGAATTTCAATCTGAGTTGAAAAAGAATAAAATTTGCAAAATAGATGCAATCATTAGACTTTAAAAAGCCTGCATGTTTGTTGTGATGACAAATAAGACCTTGACAAGTTGAACAGCAAAGTAGGCTTTTTTGGTCTTATTTTCTACTTGTTTCTACTGTCCTTCAGCCTCTTATCAGTGTTTTGTAATGAAATAATGTTTTCACTGATCTGTATGTTTGATCTAAATTTAAAATTCAATAATCATCTAAATAATGGGCTTTACTGGAGAAAATAATATGTTTATATCTTCTGTTATACACAAATAATATTTTGATCCATATGACCCATCTTGAGTAGTAGCAGAAAGGAAAATCTAGCATCCATCTTTTTTGTAGGATTGCTTACTGTACTGACATTGTCTTCTCCTATCCTTCCTTCTTACAAGAAAGATGGAGAAGGACTTTTTACAAGAGTATGTAGTGACAGGAAAAGGGGGAATGGACTCAAACTGGAAGAAGATAGGTTATGATTAGATATTAGGAAGAAATTCTTTACTGTGAGGATGATGAGGCGCTGGAACAGGGTGCCCAGGGAGGTTGTGGATGCCCCATCCCTAGAAGTCTACAAGACCAGGTTAGCTGGGGCTCTGAGCAACCTGCTTTAGTGGGAGCTGTCCCTGCCCATGGCAGACAGGTTGGACCTGGAGGATCTTGAAGGTCCCTTCCAACCCAAATGATTCTGTGATTCCCGTGCTCTTCAGCTGCATTCTAAAGGACCAACAATAAGAACATTTAGGAAAAAATTCTTTTTTTTGACATCATATCCTGTTTCAAATCCCCCGTTATGCCCCTCCTCCATGTTCCATGTAGTTCTTCCTCTTCTGTAGAAGGTTTTTATGTCAACTCCTCTTTGTTCCAGTAGTTCTGGTTTTCAACTTCATCTTTTTTTCTGTATATGCATGAGATTCTCTTCCAGATGACATCTTTCAAATATCACTTGCCAACCTCTTGTATATTAAAAAAAAATTATCTTTGTTCTTTTACACTACCTTATATAGTAGGTATCAACTTATGTTCATAATATAAGCCAGTCATTTGTGGGAGCTGCATTTAAATCAATGTTGTTGCTGTCATGATTAATAGTTTGTTATTTGTCTAGTGAATTTCTGATGGGGTAAAATACTACTTTAAAACGCTTCATGAGCATAGTAGGTATCTCAAGACTTGTCAGAAAATGGTAAAATAAACAGAAAAAATAATATGCTGAAGAATAGAAATAGTAATTCCACAGTGACTGATTCCATTCTTTCATCCTGATATTCTTCAGGAAGGGTCTATCCTGTCTTCATAATCAGCTACACTTTTCAAGTAACGGTATTGATATTTAGTGGTACATGTTCAGAAAACTGGTCCTGATTACATGAGAGTTCTGACATTATTACTTCTAATAGTGCTAAGATTTTCTGAAAATAGAGGGTTTTTGAAAAATGTAGAGGTTATGTTTGTTGGTTTCCTCTCCTCCTCCCCATTATATAGCTTACATTTCATAGTAAGAAGAAAATGTGTGGGATTTCTCATTTCTTCATTGGAAAGGAAGGATTTGTTTGCATTTAATGTAGTATTGTTGTTACAAATTAGCAGATAGAAAATCCCATTGTGAACAAAAAATCTTTAGCTATGCTTAAAAAAGAAAAAATGGCACAGAGATGGTGCCTGTACATTAGAAAATTCAGAAGCTGAGAAGATATTTCCACAAAATTGCCTGTATATATTTCTTTTCTCCTATGCCACCTTATGCCTGTATAGGATCCTGTTGCCAGGCAGTATACTGATATAGCTCGATATTTAGTCTGTCCTACTGCATTTAGGAAGCCTGTGTTTTCACTGCTGGAAGTGTTCAAGATGTGCACAAGTACCAAAGGATACTAGGGGGAATATCTTCAAGAGCCCAGAGACGAATGTGCGGGATTACGTCATACATAAAACACAAAAAATGGCTGAAAATGACATAAACATCCAAGAAGTTTTGTAACATAGATTTTTCTGTTATAAGGTCAAAGGGGCCTACTGTGTTTTAGTCTGACTTCTAGATGACACAGGCAGTGGTTATTGCTGAATTAATCCATGTCTGGACTGCGGCATTATGCCCTTTGTTGACTGATGTTTTACCTCTGGTGGGTAGTCCAGACCACCCCAACAGTAAGTGTGTTGAGTTTGTCGTGAATGATTTGTCACTATCTACTGACTGATTTGTAAAGTAGGTTGATATGCCACAGTTTAAAGTTGCGTGGGTGAAATGATCTTATGAATAAAAGGAAAAGAGATGTTTTGTTACCTTCAGGTGACTTTTATAACTAAAGAAATACTAACATGTTACCGGTTTTTGTAGTTTAACACAGCAGCCAAACAGCTGATAGAATTGGACAAGCCCTCAGGTTCTGCTGTTGACTCTGGAGAAGGTACCTCTGGGGCAGCCCACAACAATTCAACCCAAAAGCACACTGATACTAAGAAAAACACCAAAAAACGACACTCTTTTACCTCCCTCACCATGTCCAACAAGGCTTCACAGTCTTCTCAGAATCGCCACTCCATGGAAATCAGTCCTCCTGTCCTCATCAGCTCCAGCAACCCAACAGCAGCAGCCCGCATAAGTGAGCTGACAGGACTGTCCTGTAGTGCCCCCTCTCAGGTAATTCACATGAAATCAGCTGTAACTGGGAAGGCTTCTGATCTTTTCAGGTTACTTATTTCAAGTTATTAATTATGTCTAATTAATGTGAAGTATACACTTTCAAGAAACTTATCTTCCAGCATGAGAACATTTAAGGAGAATATTTTCTAATGCTTCTTATATAATGATAGCAAATAGTTTTGGTCTTGCTAGTTTTTTTCACAGCTGTTATATTCTTAAGTGCCACAAAGATTTTTATTAACTGTGGAAACTAGAACTTGGAGTGATTTAATTTCTGGTTTCATTTTTTGAAATTGAATATAATAATGAATATTAATAAAGTCCATGATATAAAAGTAAAATATTCAACTTGAAGATTACACAAATTCCAGAAATGTAGCGTATTTATCTGGTTGTGGTAAGTAGAAATATTTATCTGACTTTATTTATTTGTTCAGTAGTTTGTAAAAATTTTGCTTTTTCATGTAGTGATTACACTTTGGGTAAAGAAAGAGCAATGGAGCCCAAGAGGTATTGGTGATGTTTTACCTGAGCTTGTAAATACGCTTTATTTGCACATCTTTGGTATCTGACAGCCTTTTATGGAGAAAAAAGAAAACTGACACTGGTTGAAAGTGTGTTTCATGGAGCTGGTTCAATGTATCTCCAAAGACTGAGAAATGTCAGTGTGGAAAACAAAAGGGAACAGTGTGATCCAACACTGTTTGTGTAAATATCTAACTAAAAATTAGGTCTAGTTCAAGGTTACAAGGAGTAGAATACTGGTGATTTTGACCCTGAAGTTTACAGCTCTGTCAAAACCAGCTCTTACTAAATCATACAGAACTGACCCTACTGGGTTTTTTCTCTCTCTCAGGTTCATATTGGCACTACAGGGCTGATTGTGACTCCACCCCCCAGCAGCCCAGTTACATCAGGGCCATCCTTCACCTTCCCCTCAGAAGTTACCTACCAAGCTGCTCTTGGTGTAAGTACTGCTTAAGAAAACTCAGCCTTCCCATTTGTCTTTGATCTTGTACAGTAACCTTTTTTCTCAAGTTCTGGCATACTGATTTGAAATTATGGTTTCATGGGAATTGTGTCTATGTGATAGACAATGGTATGAATTTAAATATAGCAAAAGCCCTATTGCTACAATGTTTGCATCTTGTCCTGCATATCCATTTCTCCAGCTTTCCGCTGTAATTTCTCTGTAGTAAACACAAGAAGCACACTTCCTTCCAGAACAGTCTTTCTTTTAAGCATGAGTAGAAAAGAGATTATGCTGGGGGGAAGGTTTGGGGAATCAAGCAGGTTCTTAAAAAAAACATCAACTTGGGACCACAGCTGCCAGGTGTTGCTGTCTTACTCAACTCAAGATTATCTGAAATAAGCTTCAAAAGTCTGCTGTCTCCTCATTAAATAAGGAGGTGATTTTAGATCTGTGTACACCTGTGGCAGATGAAGAATGTGTCTAGCATGTTGAAGTTAGGTGCTTGGAGATCAATAGGAAAACATGTAGCAAATGTCCATCTTTTAAAGGAAGAAATACATTGCAATGCTGTTTCCTTTGAACAAATAAAATGACATTTTCTTCAAAAAGTGCAGGATTTCTTTCCAAAACCTACAGGAATACTTTAATTTTCTATGCTTATATTAGAAAAACTGTGGAATGTCATATATCATACTGTACTCATCAGAGCCTTCCTGCAAGAAAGATTGTTGATACCAGTTTTCAGAGACCTTTAAGGGATCTTAATGAGACTTTATTTAAATCATAGGAGTTCTTGAAATTAAGTTCTTCCAGTCTAAAATTTTGCCCTTAATTTTTAAAGGGTAGGGCACAGTTGAATAATAAATCTTCACTTAATTCATGAAAACTAAACAAACAATCCAATTTAAAAATCCCAAGACTTACCTTGTTTAGGTGTCTCTCCTTGCAGTCTTTAAACCAAGTAAAATATGATGAATAGCATTGCTGCTAAATAGGTCTAGTTTTGTTTTCAACTTTTGACATTTGCATAATTTTACCCATTTGTCTGTAAAATTTAAGGCAGAATTGTCTGTCTTCTGGTATCAACTTGCTGTTGTTTACAAAAATGCTTAGGCGTGGCTTGGTTGCATTTTGACAGCTTTATTTGGAACTCTTAAGTTATAGTTTTCAGTCCTTTAAATTATGATGCTGTTGTTTTCTGAATTATCTCCAGTACTTCCTTTTGCCATGGTGACACATGCCAAAAGTGGGTACAATACTGCACAGTCTTTTTCGGTGAAGGAGATATTGATAGTATAATCCTTTTACCTTTTTGGCCTGATTCTTATATCTTGAAAATTTGCCTGAATGTAGCATAAAGTTTATGTTTAGCTAAATATCCACCCTGATGCCACAAAATTTCATCATCTTTTGTGATGTAAATGTATTTCGCATTCTTTGCTCTTCAGACAGATGACTTTATTATTGACAGTTCCTTGGATCATGTGCTTTTGTCCTGCCTTATTGAGTAAGGCAGATTGAGCTGTAGCAATGCTTTGTCTTATTGTCATTAAATTGTTGACTCCTTCAATCTGGATTATCTGTGTAACCTTACTGTTAAATGAATGCTAATCTGGAAACAGTTAATAACCTCATTAGATTTAGATTCATATTTTAATGCCATGCAGCAGATGAGTTTAGAAGGGCCTCTTGATGTTCTCTAGTCTAACCTCTGCCCAAGCAAGGCCACCTAAAGCCAGTTGCCTAGGACTGTATCCAAATAGTTTTGGAATATCTCCAAGGATGGAGACTTCAGAACCTCTCTGGGCAATGTGTGGGCCCTTGTTCAAGTTGGTGTCCACCAGGAAGGACCCTCGGGTCTTCTTTTGCCTAAAAGGTGTACATCTTATACTAGAAACAATTAGCTGTTTATATACTAATCCACATAGTCTTTTATACTTCTTTCATCCTATCCTTCAGAAAATACCTGTGAGAACTGAGCAAACAGAATAACTTGAGGTGCGGTTAGGCAGAATGCAAGTCTAGCTAACATATAGGCCGCAAACATTGAGTAATTGATTTGATTTATGAGATACTCACATTTTGGAGAGGATTGAGCAAACAGCATTCAATGCATAATTTCAGAAGTTCTGTCAGAAGCTGCCTTTTTTTTTTTCCTCTCTCAATAGCAAACACTTCTGTTTGTTATTAAGAATCAGTAGTTCTTTATTTGATGCCAACATGGAAAAATACTTTCGTTTGGTGCTGGTTCAAAGTCATTCAACCACCTTGGGTGCTTTAGTTGCTTAAGCTTGTTCAAAGGCGATCTCACCATGGGTATTCACAGGAATTAAATTGCAGTGCTAAATGCAGCATGGAGAGAAACTCCTGCCATATGATTGTCATTTATCTTGGGGTGCTACTTTCTCTTTGTGATAACCATGTTCTTGCTTATGTTTCCAATTAGGCATATAATTCCCACTGAGAACCTGAATTATTCTCTGCCACCCTCTTTAAAAGTCAATAGCCTTCTGTACATAATGTTCTATTTCTTCTTGACTTCTTTTCAGCATGACTAAAATGCAAGCTGGCAGCTCAGGCTGGAGTCAGGTTATTCCTGTGTTCTTTTATGATAGATGATATTAGGTGATGATGCAGTTTGTGAAGTCACAGACTGTGAGGTATATCTTTTACTTACACTTTTCCTCTTGCTTCAACAATTCTTGTTTTCATTTTAGAAATGTGCAAATCTGATCAGTCAAGAGAGAAAGTGATGTTCTTGTTTCTCTAGATGGTTCCCTTCTGGAAATCCCCTTCCTGACATTCTGAGCAGTAATTTTAAGCTGTGGAGCAATTTTGATTGTATTGTTAATACATTAGAAGTGGTTGACTTGAGTTCTTTTGCTCTTGTATTTTTTTTTTTTTTGCTTTTGTAAGTAGAAATTCCTGTATTTCTCTAAGTTTCTCCCTTTAGCTTTTTTTCTTAATTTCTGAATTAAGCAGCAACTGACAGGGAAATTGGATGGGAACAGGATGAGTTTCTTTCTCTTTAGCATGAAGGTAGTTTGTTTCATGTCCTTCCTATCAGTCGTTTTGGTGTTTATAACACTATTGAAAGTAACTGTGCTTTGAAAGCAAGCTGTTTGTACACTTCTCTTATATAATGCTAAACACAGATTAAGGGAGAAAAAATAAATCTGAGAGGATAAACATGATTACCCATCAGTGAAGAAGAGAAGAATATATTCCTTTACAGTAATTCTAAATTTATGCATCTTGGCTACATTTATCTGTCCTGAATCTCAAAGCAAGGAGAAAGGAGTGTCTTCTCTTATCTCCTGTAAGAAAGACGGCATTTTTATTGTCAACAGGAGATATTTTCAGCTGTTTTGTTGTCTAACAAGTTTCTCTAGGACAATTTGGATTAATTCCTAGCCCAAGGGAGTCTGTGACTTACTTTATCTGCGTACATGTATCGGATTGCATTTTAGTTTTTTATATTTCACTGGTGATTCTGAAATGCCAGTTGTATTAATTTTATTTTGTTCATAATAATGTTTTGTAAATGCTGTTTGATACCCAGTATTGTATGAAGTAAATAATTTACAAAGTTTCAGCTAAAATTGATGTAAATAAGCTTTAGGAAAGACAGTATTCTTGTCAAGTGACCATAAACTGCTCTCTACTGCTTGTATCATTTAAGCAAATTTTAATTTTCTTTCAGAAAACTTGTGATAATTTATTTCAAAGTTTCATTTTGCATCAGCAGTTCTTTAGACAACAGCATTAATTCTTGGCTTGTGTTTTAAGGTTTGATTCTTTGAAATTCAAGAAGCTATGAACTGAGACAGACTTCTCACAGCCAGAACTCTTGGCTGTGATATTATCTCTTACACTGTTCTTTGGGACTTCCAACCACAGCTTTACCCTTAATTGGGGCATTAATTGGTCTGCTTATCTTAGCCACTGGCATTTTTGGACCTTGTAGGTGTTTAGAATATTTAAAGTTCTTTGAAAAGTACAAATAACAGATGTCAAGTTCAGTGGTTGTTGGGTGAAAATATGCACATACAGTTATGTAAGGTTCATTCACTTGGAAGGAAATTCTTGGATATAATTTATAAGGTAGTTATCTAATGGAGGAGATCTAGTTGCCATAGGTTTTACTGAAAAATAATTTTAAAGTATGCGATTTAAACCATGATATGGGACAAACAAATGAAATATACCACAGCAAAATTAGAATTACATTCAAAAGCAACAGCAGACAAACAATCTAGCAACAAGAGATATCTTCCTTTCAGTCTGCCTTTACAGTCTCTTGAGAAGTGAAAAGTGTTTTGCATTGCAACTGACCTAGATGTCCATACTGCTACTTCTACAGATTGGAAATGTTGACTTTGAAATGGTGTCTTGGTGTATGCACTTAACTAGCAGGAATAGGTGGTCTATATTTGGATGGTTTGCATTCACTTACATGCTGAAGGTTTCAAAACATAAAAAATACCTAATTTTTCTGATCTTTTTCTCTCATACATGCACAAAAAGAGAAATTGTGGAAGAATACAGGGTAGTTTGAATTTATTATTAATGAGGCACAAGCTGTGAGGGTTATATAATACACTGATGACATTTAGCTCTTTTATGTAGTTCCAGTGTAAGTTCAATAGTGTAAGTTAGGAGGTTTTAATAAGAACTGCCCTAATTTTAATCAACCAAAATTCAAATCAACTTTTGTTGTGAAGAGGAAGCAGCTGGAAGAAACAATGAGGTTTTGTATGAGAGACCTGTTTTTGATAACGTATAGTTTAGGAATTTTGTTAAACATAAGCCTTAATTTGTTAGCCCTCAGGGAATTTTGCAAGCCATATATTTTTTCCTAGACATTGTGGGAGTGAGGACTGTTAATGAATGTTCTTTTCCACTGCTATGCCTTTTATAATTCTTTGAGTGAAGTGATTACTGATCTTCAATTAACTGAATGCAGCCTAATTATATTTTAGAAATATCTATGTGTTTCTAGAGCATGAGTACAGATACTTTTAGAAGTCATAATGTACATTATCAAATTATGTAATTTTTCATATTCCAATTTAAAAAAATAATTTATCATTTATTTGCTGTTTTATATGCTTGAAAGTACACCTGGTGTCTGAAAAGTAGTTGGAGTAACATTCAATTTTTCCCCCTCACCTACCTAAAATACTCTTAATTATGGCTGAGCATACTTCATTGAATCACATGTGGTTTGTGTATATTCTTTCACGGAATGCTGACTATGGGAACCATCAAAACTAGCATGTGCCCTGGAGGTAGGTGTGTTTCTCAACAGCTAGAAAAATGGTTACATGCCAGAAAACTTCTTGAAAACTTGGCTAGACCATTTGGATCTATTTTACCAAGTTGTAGCAGTACAAGCTGTGGAGTGTTAGTCCTCTAAAGTCTATCAAGTAGTTTATTTAGATTTCTTGGTACTTGCCAAGTCTTTGGGAGTTTAATTGGTCTGTGGCTCACTGCTGGTCTCATTACCATACTACTGATAGACACGAGGAGGGGAGCAGAACCTGAATAAAGCAGAATAAAATAGAGCTGTGAAGGTGCCTCTATTGCAGCTAAAGCTTCAATGTATATTATATGCTCAAATGAATAAAATGCAATGTTCAGCATCTTTAGAGATGCTGTATGGAACCGGGACAACCTTGATATTGTGCATGAATAGGTTTTATTTTCAAGAATTCCAGCTAATCATCTCCTGATGTGGATTTGCAAGTTCTACTATATATAAAGAAATCTAGATGCCTAAAAATATTTAAATTAATATTCTCTTGATAGGATGCATGAAAGTTAGATGTTTATATTCAGCTTGGATTCAGCTAAGACATTTGTTGAATGTCTAACTGGGAGGGACAAATAACTTCAGCTGTAAAACAGCTGAAAGAGAAATGTTGGTATTTCAGTGTGAATTAATTATCTGGCTACTTTAAAAAATTGTTGGGTAGAATATGAAGCAAATGCAATTGCCATTTTTTGTAAAAAAAACTATTAGTATCAAAGCTCTCAGTCATGTTTCTCCAGCAGGTCATTTCTGCTCAGTGTTGGATACAGAAGGCCTATTTGGTCTTAAGAACGTGTTAATGTATGACCAGAAAAAAAGCTTTAAATAAAATAGGAATATTTCACAATATAACATGCAATTTATACCATAGCTAAGTGTAACAATTTTGACTGAAACACAGTAAGAGTTGATCCGTTTTCTCTAGATTTGAAAGTCTTTAATTATGCAGTACTTTACTGTGACTTGGCAGTGTAAAACTGGTTTAAAGAGCTGTCTTTTTATTAACATTTTCACCAAATGCAGCAAAGTAATAATCACACTGTGTAGAACTAAAACTCAGTTTCAATACAGTTTTTGTTTAGAAAAACAGAAAAAAAAAAGACAAAACCCTTTATAAGTGGAGTGTTTGAGGGGAATTGAAATGTCTTTCAATTACATATTTTTCAAACTGATAATGTAATGCAGTGCATTTATATGATGATGTATTGGAAGTGCCAGGCACTACTTCAGGATATTTTGTTAATGAATATTCTAGTTCTGTGGGTTTTAGGAAGATTATGTTTGAAATTAATTCAGTTTTACTTTTTCAAAGGTGAGAGGTTTTTTATTACTCTTCTTGTGTGTGTTGTAACACAAATAGTTATTTTTGGAAGGGGGGAAAGGAAAAGCTCTCCTTTTGTGAGCGCCTTTTCCCAGGAGTGTCAGTACACAAGGTCCTAAAGAATTGTCTGAGGCCTTACAGAGCAGAAGGTAACAATTGCTCCACTGATTCTCAAAAGGAACAGAAGTCTGTAGGCAGGAACCCCATTATGATCTGTGGTGCCTTTTTACTGGGGTATTTGTTAAAGATTACCAATCTTGATAATACTGAATTTCAATAGCTAACTCTTTAAACTAGAAGAATAGGAGAAAGAGGTAACAATAGCTCGGTGACTATGGCCTCATATTGTGCTTGCTTTTGTAACCCATACATCAAAAGAAAATCTCCCCCAGAAGGGCTGCTTTTGGGTGCACTGCAGCTGAATTGTATATTATGTTTCAGCTTCAGGTTACAAAACCAATCATGTTATGAAGTACAGTCAGCAGCAGGATGCAAAATCTGCCCCCTGGAAGGCTTCTGAATTTTTGTCAAGCCCTATCCTAAACATGTTATAACTAGAAACAGTGCTTTCCATTTTTCCTGTTCCGATAAATTGCTTGTCATTTGCTTAATTAGCTGCCAAAACTTCAAGATTTTTAACTGAAAAAAAGAGAAAAGAGACAAGGCTAACTCTCCAATTATATTGTAACAGTAGGTAAAGCAATACTGGGCTCAGTTGCTTTTTTTCCACTTCCTTAGAATGTCATGCTTTTTTTTTCACAGCTGATTGAACTCATCAAACAATATTGATCTGTTGCTATTTTTTCTGTTCTTATAAAATCAGAATATGAATCCCCCACTTCCGCCACCACCTCTCTTGTCTGCTGCAATCATTGCATCGGCCACTTCTGGACCTCAGTCTACAAGTGTCATACAAAGGTCTGCATCAGGGTCAACTGACCAAGTTGCACATTTACGACAACAAACTCGTCCGAGTGTGTAAGTAAAATTGGAACTTTTCTCCAGTCAGAAAAATGGAACAAGATCATGAACTTCACCTGTATGTTTAGCACCGCAGCTGGCTCCTTTCTGCTGGAATTGCCAAAAAGCCAAGCATGCAACTTAGAACAAAAGCATGCAGAAAGGTGATATCCCCAAACAGGCTCCGTATTTAGCATTGTTTATGTCTTAGATAAATATGATCAGCTGTTGCTGTGTGTAGAAAGAACTCACATCAAAAATATAAAGTATTTATCATGCAGAGAATTAATGAATCCTTGCATTAGCACTGAATACTGGATAACTCAGTGTCATTTCACTGGAGTGAATTTATTCAATGTTTTCCATTATGTATAGTATGAAAAGGCTATTCTCATATGGAATAACTTATGCCAAAACACAGCAAGTGCTGTATTTAATTTAGACTGTTAAACATGTTACTGTCAGACTACTTATGTCAGTTGCAATTGAAATTTGACTGAAGATTCTACAGTGCACTTAATTAGTGGGTGGCAATTTGGGATGAAGGCAGAAAGCTGCTAGTTAACATTATGTCTTCACGCTTGTACTACAAGCAAACATGCGTCATCCTTTCGGGTGAAAATATTTGATATATTAACATGTGTTGCTAACAACATCTTTCTTCTTGAAAATTTCTTTGTGTGCAGCTTGGGGAATAAGAACGATAAAAGAAAATGTAAAATTCAGGAGATGCCGAACCATCTAATGGGACATGTTTGAATAAGGACTGCTTTTGTTCTGTTCTTGTTATCTTCCCACCAGGTTTCCTCCCACTCCAAAAAAGCACCCTTCTTGTATAGCAGGTGCATTGGCTTTGGGCTGTTTCTTGGTGTCAGACATTTAACATTGATTCTTAGGGATTATTGCACCTAGTGCAGTTAATCAAGTTCCCATCTCATTTACTCCCATCCTCTGTCTTCAAGGGGTTGCTCTATATGAGGATACTAATGAAATTTGGAATAAATTAACTAAAAAGGAAGTTAATGAACATCAATTAAAGCAGATCAATTGCTTTGCCATAGAGCTTCAGCGTGTGGCTTTGTAGATCACTGCTAAATCATGTACCAGTGAAGCCTTCTGCTGCCAGTGTACCATATGTTGCCTTTAAAGCACATTTTTTTGCTTGGTGTGGGTACCTATATTGCCTTTAAAGGATTTTTGGAGATATTGCAAAGTTTCTTGGGTGGACAGCGAGGAATAAAAATGTAATGCAAAATGGAGAAGCATGCAGTTAATGCTATTTTACTGTGCACAAGAGACAATTTGGATGAAAGAATGTTTTCTAAAGCCACTGTTTTGCCCTTGGGGTTACGAGGGGAGTTGTAAAGACTAGCACTGCAAGCAACTGTGGATCCTTTTTCATAGAAGGGGATTATCTACTCATCTACTTAATTAGCTGCCTCTCGTGAAAAGCATATTTTAGAGAAAATGGGATTTGTTGGAATGCTATTTTCCATAGGCCTGGGTCAGTAATTGTATATATGGTTCAAATGTGTTTTTTAGGTTCAAATGTGGCAGAAAATAGAACACTGAGATGGTTAAAATAGTATCACTTTCTAATAATAGAGAACTGTGCAATCCTATTTGAAAATTTCCCTAGGAACATTCCAAGATGTAACTACAAGAGCTTCAGCTTTTTTTTTTTTTAATTTTTTTCCTAAGAATTTTGGTTTTTAAAGAAAAAATACAAATGTTTCTGAACTCTCAACATGATTTCAAATGCACAGTATTATACTTTAGTGTTGCTTAGAAAACATAGCTGGAAATAAACTTTACAAGTGAATTAGCTGCTAACCACCTTACCCATAGACTTCAATTTTTTGTAACATATCTTTTTCTTTTGCATTGAAGTTTGCACAGGAGCTTCCAGTTTTGCAGTTTCAAATGTAGTTCTGATACTGATCTTTCACGCTCAGCTAACAAAATCTCTCCATTCTCCCCAGCTCTCCAAATAAAAAAGAAATTGATGTGTTACAAAGTGTAAGAGATAGGAGAAGCAGGTGTTGGGAAAGAAAAGTGGGATATGCTGGGATGTGTAGTTGATAAACACCTACTTAATTAAGACCACTAACTTCATTAAGAAAATGGACAGTCCTATTACAAGTCTTTTGTACACCATTAAAGTGCACTTCAGAGGATATTCCTAGCTGTCATTGTTTCCCCTTAATATTGCCGTAACTTCTGTTTTGATATTGTAATGGTATGACAGATTATCACAGCCATTTCTACCACACCTTCTCATCTCTGGCTGAACTGTCTGTACCAGGAAACACAAGTGATGTTTTGAACTGTTCTAGTTTTATCACTTGCATCTCTTTACCTGTATTTTAGGTATATCGCTATCTACCCTTACACTCCTCGAAAAGAAGATGAACTGGAACTGCGGAAAGGAGAAATGTTCCTAGTGTTTGAACGCTGCCAAGATGGCTGGTTCAAGGGAACTTCCATGCATACAAGCAAGATTGGTGTTTTTCCTGGAAATTATGTGGCTCCAGTTACAAGGTACTGTATTATACAAGGGTCTAAATAGTTTAGCTAGTTTCAAATCCAAAATTATTCTGTTTTTGTATTAAATGTTAAAATTGCATAATAGAAGACCTGTGGGTTTTAGTAATTAGCTATTTTTTTTCAGTTGTGTTTTATTGTTTGCTTTATATTTTGGCAGGACAGTGACAAGTGCATCACAAACAAAAGTTCCCATGTCTACTGCTGGCCAAACAGGACGAGTGGTGACTATGGTCAGCCCTTCCACTGCTAGTGGAACATCCCAGAAGCTCCAGGGGAATGGTGTGGCAGTGAACTCCAGCACAGTACCCACAGCAGTGGTTTCTGCAGCACATATCCAAACCAGTCCTCAAACCAAGGTCCTTATGCACGTGACAGGACAAATGACCGTCAACCAGGCCCGAAATGCAGTTAGAACAGGTAAAAAAAACCCAAACCCAAACCCAAAATTTGTTTTGTGTGGTAGACAAACTGTAGAGTCCATCTTGACAAATGACTGGAGTAAGAGTCTATGTAAGTATATGCTGGGGTTTTTTAAAGCTTTTCTTAATGTCATTGTTTAGAGTTGATTGTTTTCAGAAATGACAGTCTCAGTTGTTAGATCGTGGATTATTCTCCTCTAAGCAATTGTGTATATATACATACTCCCACTATTGGGAATTTATATGTAAGTACTTCAGATGGAATTTTTCTTTTTTTGTTGTTCCAGCAGTATCTGGGATGGGGACATTCTTTGAGCTTCCCCACTCACACACAATTCATATAGTAATAAAAGTGATAAGAACATCTGAGTCATAGCTTATTTTTTGTGTGTTAACTGCATAAGAACTACAGATTGCTCTAATTTAGCATTCACTTTTAAATTATCTTCTAAAATCTTTGAATACCTTTAGTGTTACTTTTCAGGTCTCTGGCTCAGGGTTGGTCCTTAGGTATTCCAGTTTGTTCTCTGACCTTGACTGTAACTTCTTTCAGCTTTGACTCTGAAACACTAAGGCTATACTGGCTTCAAGATCAATAATAAATGTGTAATAAAATTCTGTATTTCTGAAAGGTATAACTCTTCACTTACTGTCTGGGACAAGCTACATCATAGTGAAACATGCCTTCTTGTTACTTAAATGCAGATCCAAAAAGATTCATAGTGGTGTTTTCAAGAGTTTTTGTTTACCAAATCCATGCACTTCTCTGTGGATTTGCCAGGCTAAGAAAATACCACACAACTGGAGCTGAATCTGTTCCAGTTGCTTCAAGGGCCTCAAAAGAAAAAGAAAAAAAGGAAAACTCCCATTTCAGACTATCCCAATGTTTCCCCTTTCAGCCTTGAATTTAGGGTCTGTGATCTCCTGACTGAGTGTCATGAAAAAAGGGGTTTTTTTAATCAGGATTCTTATTGGCAGAGCAAAAGAGAAAGCAAAAAATGGTAATAGTATATGCTGTTATCCCCATAAGAAGGGTTATTTCTTATGGTCTCGAGATCCATGGATTAGCCCACTTTTCAGAGTCATGCATCTCCTAAAACACCCTGCACATGTTCAGATGTCAGCACCAGCTTTGCTTTTGAAGGTAGGATATTTACATATGTCTTTAGTTATCTATTTCCTTAACTGGCCTCATCTTCCTTCAGTCTGATCTGAAGCTGGAGCAGGTGTGTTAGTCCTCTGTAATAACTTTATTCTTTGCCTTTAAGTAAAAATAACCGGATGCTGCTGGCAACTGGTAAGAGAAACTAAGCAAAGCATCTGTACTTGCCTGCCTCTTAGGCACAGGTGGTTTCTACTCTAAATCCTTCCTTTGAGCTGCCTAGGAGCTTGCAAGTGACAACACAAAGGAGAAAGCTCCTGTGGGCTCCAGAGGCCTTTCTGTCCCTACGTCTTTGCACCACTGTCGAGATGAACAAGCTTTTACCCTTCCATTCAGCTGACAAATGGGGCAACATAGTTCCCACCGACTTTTCAGGTCCAAAATGAAAAATTCAAAGGGACTGGACTCTCATCACAGAGAACTTAACATTGGATTTTACAAAGGTGTGCTGTTAGTCACAAATACAGATCTGTCCCTTATAAGGACCTGAGCACTGAAGCAATAATGGCTGCTTTATGTTCAAACTACAGAGAACTTTGTAGTAAACATGTGAAACATGATCCTCTTGAGCACATTCCCGGAGTGTTAATCTTTGGGTGAGGCTTCACAGGTTAATGCAGGGCTCTAGTTTCAGTTAGTTCAGGGCTTAAAGGGCCATTCTTCAAACGATCTTAGTGAGACGTTGCATTGACCCCTTTGCTGCGGGAGTATGCATCCTTTGATTGGAAGTACCTATAAAATATATATATATATTCTGCCTATTTCATTAAAGATAATCGGTATGAAAATAGGATGACTTGAAGCATTTTTCCTATCAATTCCATCAGCAGTATGAAAACAAAAAAGCTCTGCCATGCTTGTCATACATAAATTGCATGTGAGTGTAGACATATCTTGAAGAATAGCAGCTACTTCTAGGAAAACTGATGTTGTCTCATGAACAAAAGCCAGCATTAATAATTGTTTTTTGACAAAAAAAAAATCTTGCTGCAATCTCCTTATCTTTCTTTTGCAATGTTCATGCTATTCAAGAGTTGAGAAGGGTCAGCTACAGCAAAAGAGGTTATCAAAAAATTAAAATAGCATATAAGTGATCTGCCTTTTTTAATAAAAAAGAAAGAATTTGTGTTTCTTATTGCAGAGACTGTAATTTGGTATAATACTGTAAGATTGTTACATAAAATTTGGGACCTTTGTCAGTCTTTTCTAATACACTGCTGCTGCAATCTAACCAAATTACCAGAGGAGTTTGTAGAAAGCAGAATGAAGAGAGTAAGTGCTGGAGGTTTGGTTCCAGTATTGCACTTAAAACAAGTCTGAAACTCTATCAGTATCTGAAAAATAAAAAATTGATACAATTGAGATGTGCCTGCACCAAGTTAGAGGGATGACCCCTTCTCAGATAGAAAGTTTCAAAGTGTTTGGAGGAGAGAGGTTGTGCAGCGCTGGGGTGCTACATTTTACCTCATATTGTTCAGTTAGGGTGTCTGCATTTCATACCACCCACTGGTGCAGAGACACCCAAGCTGTTGAAATGGTCTAACAGCATGCATATATGATTGACCATATGACTTTAACAGCAGTGTTATTTCTTGGAAAGGATAAATTAGTTTGTGCAAGGCTTCGTGCTTTGCAGCTTTGCACTGCAACCTAGGTTAATATACTCAGCCATGTGCTATTCTCCAGCTTCCAGTGTAGATGTTCCTTTTATTTCACAGGGGTATGAGTAAATCCACTTTCTATATTTAAACATCCCATGAGACAACAGCTTACGTTTTCAGAGAAAGCACTCATAGCAGTAATTGCCACTGTGCTTATTGTTTGAAAGACCCGTGAAGTCTGTTGTGGATTTTGTGAATAGTTTAGGGAAACAATCCAATTATATTTTTAGCAGCTTCTATAAGGTGTGTTTCTTCCTACTTTCCTTTATATGCCCTGACAACTACACATCATATTAAAAAGCGCAAACAAGTTCCAGGCAGTACTGAGCTTGCTCTTACGTACTAAAGTGTAATCTTCACTTTGCATTTGTCTGCGTGTGAAACATTTGACTTAGCAGCTTGGATAGCTCCACAACAGAGAAGCTGCAGTGCTGTTATTCTTCTGTTGCATACTGATGCAAGTAAGGTAGCATATGCAACTGCTTTATTCAGGTGAAATAGATTTGGTGGTGTGCATCATGTCACTATAGTAGTGCAAATGGAAGTTTAAAAGGTAAGAAGAAAACTTCTTGTGATTGATTAGCTGTAACACAGTAACCGTACCTCACTTTGTGTGTCTTGTGAAAAGGCGAACTCTTATGTTTCATTCTTTTATTCTAGTTGCCTCACATAGTCAAGAAAGACCGACGGCAGCAGTCACACCCATACAAGCACAAAGTCCCACATGCCTTATTCCTGCAGCTGTGATCATTCCCCACCACTCTGTTGCCTCCCAGCAGCTCCAGCCCCAGCTTCCAAATACTGCTGCTTATGTCACGGCTGTGAATGCGAACCGCTCAACCATCCCCCTGGCATGTACAGCAGCTCCTTTGAATTCTCCTAACATTGCTACTTCATCTTTGGAGGGAGATATCAGTGGGAAGACTGCAAACACTCACCCTGGAGCTCCTGCATCTCCAGAGAGTGCTTTAACAGCTGGTGGAAATGCTGCTGTCAGTAAAACAGACAAGGATGGCAAGGTGGGTAGAGAATAAATTCATTTTCTCGAATTCTCCTATTCTCATCAGTCTTTTACGAGATTTAACAACACAACCGAAAAAACCTATGTGAACTTGCAGGAATGTAAAAATTTCAGTCTAACAAAATAAAATGAAAATCAGAATTGTTTTAGGTTACCTTTCTTATTAAGCAGGCACACTGAGAGATTATGAAAAACACATTACCAGAAATGTTTATTGGACAAAGAAAGAATGAACATAACCATCTTTTTTAAATGAAGGACAGTGGAGTCTGTAGTGATTCTGCTTTCCTTCCTTCTATTTGAAGTATTTCCTGTGTATAAAGTCATTCTCACTGTTCACCAAGTCATGTGATTATGTTATATTGTTGTCAGAAAAATTCTTCTAGCTTTGTAATTGATTTGTTTTACAGTTGTGATGTAGTTAGAAAACTTTTTTCTCCTTGTGAAAAGTATCTTTACATCTCAAATGTTTTCAACTTAACCTTACTACACTTCAGCCACATGTAGTGAAGTTATGAAGATTTTAATCTTAATCTGTACACTAATATCAGCCACTTTTTATTTTTGTTGATTATCGTTGAATGGATATGCCTAGAACTTTATTTTAAAATTACTTTAGCCACAGACATCAGTCTGAGATGCCCTTAGAGAAATCTTACTTGTAGTTTAAGGTGAATGATGCCAATACATGTGGATGGTTTTGATTTCTCTGAGTTTCTCTTTATCTTTGACATTTGCTAGACCGCAGATTTTTGCTGAAATGGCTCTAAGTTATTGGAGACTCAGAAAAAGGACTGAGGATTTTTATTCACTAAATCCACTACATTCCAGGCTATCAAAAAAAAAAATTCTCAATGCTCATGCTTTTCTCTGTTTATAGTTAAATATTATTTTTGTCTCCAGGGCTTACAATCTGGCACCTCTCATAAGCACTAAATTCACTCAGTCAAAGGGTTGGCAAAAAGATCACTGCCACACCCCTTTAAAAAAAAAAAAAAAAAGGACAAGAAACACAAAAGCTACTTAAATAATTCTCTTCGGGGTAGGTAGTAGTCTTCAGGGATTCTTGTCTGAGCAAGCAAAAAGAATGTTTACAATCCTCCCCTTCAGCAGAGCAGCAAAACACAATGCATTCCCCTCGGGATGAATTTTTGTTAAATCATGAAGATCTTCCATTACTAAAGGAGGATAAATAAAAGAAAGTTACCTAAACAGCAGCTTCCAGAGCAGATCTTCTCCCTGCTTGGTTTGAAGCGACTCTTTGTCTTCCTAGGAACATCCATATTGATGAAATGTTCTGCTTCATAGATTCCTGTTGTGGAAATCTTAACTCCTCACACCTTTTTCTAGACAACCTTTTGGGACAGAGCCATTTCATTTTAAGTTACACTTTAACCTAACACAGTGAAAGGACGTAGATTGTTTATGATCTAAATTACTTCCTTTTTTTCCTCTTTAGAATGTTAATTTTCTTCTATAGTTTTCATCATTATCTCTCTAATATCAAGTATGTCCTCATAATTTACTGAGTCCTCTCTGAGCAGGATGTCATCTATTACAAGGAAGTGTTCAACTCTTTACGGGAAAGTTTTGTTCTAAAATGGGGCGCTTCTTTTGGTTTACAGAAAGAAAAGAAAGGTTTGCTGAAGCTGCTTTCTGGAGCATCCACCAAGCGCAAGGCCCGAGTGTCCCCTCCAGCGTCTCCCACGCAGGAGGCCGAGCACGCTGCGGCGGAGCTGGCGCTGCAGGGCGCCGTGGGGCCGGAGCCTCCCTCGGGCGCTGCCAGCAAGGCCAGCGCCTGCCCCGCGGACGGCGAGAGCCCCGGGCTGGCGCAGGAGGCGCTGCCGCGCAAAGTCGCTGCCCTGGAGCCCTCGGTGCCGGTGGCGCCGCCGCCCCGGCAGCCGTGCTCCTCGCTGGGGCCGGGCCTCGCTGAGTGCAGGCCGCTGGTGTGCGAAAGGTAAATCGGCCTGCGCGGCGCACCTAGAGAGCTTGGCGGGTGTGTTAGAACTGCTTCAAAATGCTGAGATCGTATCGCAAGATGAAACTTATTTCTTAGCGAGTCTTTAGTTACTTATCGACCAATACTCGTGTTTATATCTGTTTACTTTTCACATTACTTTAAAGTTTTTGAATGAATTGACACTCAGATATGATGGTCACAGGTTTGCTGTGAGAACTGAAGTAGACAGAAAAGGCCTCCTGTTTTTCAAAACAGAAGCACATTATATTCTTGCACTTACAAGTATCAGGTTGGTCCTGATTATTAGCAGTGTGTAGCTGCCAACCTAAATATATGGCGATTGAGACCTTTATCTATCTATGTGTAGGCTTCTTAATATTTGATTTCTTGAGCTTTTGCAAAGATACATTTTAGTGCCCGAATGGCTGTGCCTCCACACAGGCTGTAGGGCAGCCTCTGTGCTCTGGCAAGTGAGTCTGAAAAACATACAGTTGTCTCGACTCTGAGACTGGCAGGCAGTTGCTTAAATGTTCCGTGACTTTTGTGTCCACCTATAGTTTTTCATGTTTCAAGTCCTCAGTAGAATATGAAGGAAGTGGCGCTTTTCTAACTACAGGATTTTTTATTCTTCCTGGTAGCAGAGAAGCAGTATGAAAAGTGTGACAGGATTTCTTTTACAGCAGCTACAGGTGTGTGGTGTACAGAGAAAAAATAGTAGTATTACAATATGAACAGCTCTAGGACTGAACTGATTGAAGCTTATTGTAGACTTTGCTCTGATACTATTATCTCATGGTGTGTGGGCATCCTGTTGTACTTCCAGAGGTCCACTATCTTAAGCTATACCCGTGTCTTAAAATCCAGACGGTATATAACTTTCTATTTATCTTTTAGTTCACTTATGTCATATCTCTATTATTTTTTTGAAAGGTTATATCTGTTCCTATACAACTTCCTTGCAAGGGATTTCTATTTCATACTGAATTTGTGAAGTAGATTTACACTTATACATGGAAAATAAAACCTGAAAGACACTTATTTAAGAATAACATCATTCATTTTCACATTACCATAAGTCTGCTTGGCACATTAATATGTTTTTATGCTTTGACTGTGAAAATAATATTAAATTTATTCTGGCATAACCTGTGCATATTAGCGTAAAGCTCTTTCTGTTATCAGAAAAAGTAGTTTTTCCACTTCTGTGATGGAATTTTTTTTTTCAGAACTACTTACAGAAAATGACGCTGTACATTTTTATTGGTCTAGTAATAACATATACTCAAACATTCTCTTTATCCTTACTATTATTTAAGTGATAATTGCTACTGAAGAAACATTGCTGCAAGATATTCTCAGTGGTAGTCATGCAGAATTGTTACATTTTTGTCAGTTTATTTAGACAGAATTTCATCTGAGTTCCCTTTGTCCTTTTCAGGACAGGGTTAAATTTTTTTCTTTCCTGCTGATGTGCCCTTAGACATTTCCTTTGGCTGAATTTCTTAAAATGTGATGGTTAATAATACTTAAAATCCACATTGTACTCAATATCTTCAAAGTAATTTATAAGCACTGATTACTTTTCAGCAGTCTGGTAGATGGGGTGGGTAAGAATTATATGGCATCTTCAGTGAAAATTTGAGTTCGGGAGGAAAACATTCATGAGGATAAGCTCAACAAAAAGCTGAAGAACAGAGAGATCTCCTCCTCAAATTATTCTGCTCTGACATCTCACAATTCCAGTCACGGATTACCATGTTACTGGAGAATTCCAGTTTGGAGAATGCCAGTCACCTGAGACTCTGCAGTGGGGCTCACTCATTTTTTCTGATTCTCCAGCCAATACCCAGGTTGTCTTGGGACGATTTCTTGTATCGATGCAGTGCTGACCAGGCCAAGGATCATTATGTTTTCTTTACAAAGATAGACCCAACTCCTTGCAATTCCCAGACTGAGACATTCCATGCTATGAATATACAGGAATTTAGTTATCTAAGGAGTTTACTTTTTCCATAAAAGTTAAAAGAAAACTTAAAGCTCTTTTCATGAGCTTTCTCTTTTAGAGGGAAATGTTGCTTAAATAGCCTTAAATCATAAATATGCAGCATTGTAATAATAAACTACCCAGTACACCACAATGGTGTTAGAGACTTGAAGTTGAACCTAAAAACACTGCATATCCTAAATTATAAAATTAATCTTCCAGTTACAGTGAAAGAAAAGCAGTAATTTTGTTCTGTGATTAAAGTGACCCTAAGTAATTTCATCTACCACAAAATGACTGCTGTAACATCTGCTCCCAGTGAGCAGGCCAGTGGCTTTATAGGGCAGCAAGCCTTAGCACATCTGGCACCCTGTAATACTGGTAATTAAATGCTGAGAATCACTCTGCCCTCGATGGGCGTTGGTGACCTGTAGGAGTCAAGGCATCCACTCAGAAGACACAAGATCTGCACAACAGCAGGACACACTTGAGCTGGAAAGTAAAAATTCTAAGGGCAAGAAAAAAAAGCTAAATCAAGAAACTGAGTAATATTTATTAGTTTAACTTGTATAATGGTAGTTAAGTCCAGCTTTCTGTGTTTCTCTCAACTAAAATTTTCTGCATGTGAGAAAGTATTATTATCCACTTGTTTATCAGGAAAACCACAAATAATTGTCCAAAAATCAAGCACAAGTAGGTGGGAATAAAAGCATTATTTTGTGTCCAGTGAAACAAACAATGAAGAAATGGAGAAACACATGAAAGATATAATATTTTCCATGTTACTGAAAAGTGTGAGAAATGCTGATATTAAAAATGAAAAGTAGATTGAAGAAATGTGAAGACAGACGACCCTCTTCAAAGTAAAAAATTCACAAATACAAAGCAAAAGCATGATGGGACACAGCCATACACATTAGAATATCAGCAAACAACGGGTGGCAAATGTATTGGCTACTTCTGGGAAGCTAAAGTACCTTTATTTTTATAATACTAACATTTTGTCACTAGCTGATTAAAAATAATAGGGATAATATTTGGAAAATTATTGAAAAATGTTATAAGACAGCCAAAGAAAAAATAAAAGAAAGGAAAAACCTCATACTTGTACAGCTTAGGTGCATGTAAAATATTAAGATTTAAGTGACCACAAAAGATCTACAAATGTGACCTTCAGTCATTGAAAACATTCGGAAATAGGGAGACAAACAAGGAATTGTTTTGGAAGGTTCAAACGTGGGAATTAACATGTTTTTCCAAAACATAGGTCATGCTTGGTAAATATTATTTTTTATTCAGGGACCTTGCAATGCACTTTTGAGCTGAAGCATAAGCTTTTTATTCTGCATGAAATTGGTAGTTTTGGCAAGATGTTGTAGATGATGAAATAAGTAATGGAAAAATAGTTTTTGTTCTATAGCTAATCCAGAGTCATCTGAATAGACAGCTGAGTGAATGTGTGATGGATCTGGGTCTGATCACCTCTGTGGGCAAACAGGATCTGTAAAATGTGGCAGAAAATTTGAAGAAGGACATATGATTTACAGGTGCAAAGCCTTCATGAAAAATTGAAAAATACAGTAAAATAGCACTTTAAAACCAGGGGTGTTGTGTTCTGTTATAGATGCTAGATTTCAAGATGAATATCAAAACAGCTGGGAAACTAAAATTTAACAAGAAGTATCAAATTACTGCAGAGGTTGTTGGACACTGTATGGAAAGCTCAAGACAACTGTTTCTGTGCTAGCTGGTGATCCTCGAGGGAGGACAAAGAAGATGGGAGCAAGCAGCAGCAGGGAACAGACTTGTCTTTCAGTTCAGGGGAGCATAGAGGTTACTGACAGAATTAGAGACTGAGAACAAGCATATATCAAGTCAAACGTTTACAAGGCAGTGCTTGACAGACTGCAAGATGAGGCAGGCAGGTACTCTTTCTTGAAACTCATTTTTTTAACAGATTATGTAGTGTGCTGATTAATTTTCAGCCTGGGACCTTGTGCTTGTTAACAGCAGTAGAAGCTCTTCATAGCTTTATTGCAGTTCTTTATTCTTTACTATCTTGCCCTCGTCCCGCCCAAGTAAAGGCTGTTGTTTTAACTCAAGCAGTTTACAGTCTCAATTTAACTTACAGTCTATTAATAATATTTTTTTGTTCTCATTTCCTAAGTCAGCATTAAAACTCAGGTTGCCCACAGCAGAAGTTAGTGCAGACCTAGGTTGGATGCAGGGCATTTTGGAGCTGCACACTAATAAATCTTGTAATTGGCTTGGTAGCTTTTATGAAGCATGAATCTAATAATTCCTGTGTTCTGAAATCCGGGGATTGCCATAACTGAAACAAAGTCATGGATTATAAGTCACTAATAAATAACATTTGACAACTAATTAAGTCCAAATATGTTTTGCTATACTTAGATTTCCTTAGAGACTTTAATTATTTACAAAGTGTGGCTACACTTTTCTGAATACTTTTAACTGTATGGACAGACTTAATTTTTGTTTCACGTGTTCTTAAGCAAAACATTCTACTACAACACAGTACCTTTGTCTGCTTCAATATTACAGAATTAACTTGTTTTATTATGTGTATATTGAGCTATAATTGGCATTCCATCCTTTACTAGACTGTATCCTGTTACTTTGTCTTTTCATCAGATTGTTCATTTATTTTAATCTATTAAAATACTAAATTATTTTAAGCTTATTAAGATAATAGTTATCTTGATCTATGAAGTAATAGAGTTTTATGTTGATGTGATTGAGTGGTGTTATGCATGTTAAAAACAGAGAGAAGTGTAGCCTCTTTTTAATGCCATCATATTTGAAAAGCAATTTTACTGCAAGAGACTCAAAAAATACCCTTTGTGCCGAGTGCTTACGAAAACTGTTGAGTTAAATATAGTTTTTAACATAGTAATGTGCAAGTTGAGCAGCTGTGTCCAAATAAGATGGAATGTGTTCTATCTTGAAGAGTTTCGAAGGAAAATGGAAACTATTTAAAACAGAAAATCAAATAATTAGGTTTTGTTGGTTTCTTCCTTTTGTTCTTTGCCTTACCTTAAGAGCCATCACTGGAATAATAAAAAATTAAACATACTCTTATAAAATTATGCCTAGCTACTGCTGTGAATGCTTTGATTCTTGTTGAATCACACTGGCTGAAAGAGTCTGAAACTTTATATTGGAAAAGATGTTTACAATTTTCTCCCATTATTTAACTATTGTCTATATTTTACAGGGATTTTGGTGAAAAAACAGTCATAGGAGATGCATGAATTTGCCTTAAATTTATTATGTTGCTATTGTTATTATCTGTTCGAGACATACTTTTAAGTTGTTACATACTCAGCAAACAGTTCTAGACAGTTTCCTGTGTTCATAAGCTTCAACAGACACAGAAATATTTTTTAAAGTATTGGGTTAAAAAAAAGGGGTGGGGAGGGAAGAGGGGGGCAAAAAAAAAAGAACATAAATAAAGGTGATTTTTTTCTGATTACACAGGTACAGGGTTGTGGTATCCTATCCTCCTCAGAGCGAAGCAGAACTTGAACTTAAGGAAGGTGACATTGTTTTTGTACACAAAAAACGTGAGGATGGCTGGTTCAAAGGCACTCTGCAACGAAATGGAAAGACTGGCCTTTTCCCTGGCAGCTTTGTAGAGAACATTTGAGAAGATTCATTCCAAGAGCTTCAGATCATACCGTACTGTAAAATAGCACAAATATTTTGCCAGAAAAAGCACAGTCATTAAATATTTTCAAATGACTGTAATGTAAACAAAAATTGACATATTTTTACAGTGTCTATAGCACAATTACACCAGCGAACAAAGAAGATGAAGGCATCTGCTGGTTTTATCACTTTGAATTCTTAAGTGTGATGTGTGCCTTGTACTGTCTGATTTATTATATAGAGGAATTTTTTTCCCCAAGTATGTTACATAAATGAGCAATTGTTTACAAGGCTGTAACTAATTTATTCTTGGGTTTTTTTTTTTTTAAACTTGAATTTTGTGTAATAGCTAAAATTCTTGTGACTATGATTTTAACAAATTATTAATTTATGAAAGAATAACAAAGGGGAAGCTGGATTCTCTCCTTATGAGCAAGCAATTATATCTGATAAAGAGCCTCCCATTTATCCTCTGGACATTTTTCCCCTGCTGTGTCTGACAGTGGAGTAAGTCTCTGTTTTATGAGTTAATGTTGAGTGGTGGTGATGTGGCGTCAAATAGAATTTGCCAAATGGGGAAAAAATGTGTATTTTCTTCTTTGGACAGAGAAAAAAAAAGTCAGTGGTGTTCTTGAGTCTAGTGTTACTTCTTCATGAATCACCTGAGTAATGTTTCCAGGAGGCAAAGATGTATGTGAACAACTGAGCAAAACCATCTCAAGGTTAGGATCATCTTAAGGTTAGGAAAGAAGAAATTTAGGAGTGCTAACAAAAAATTCCCTATACCTTCTGTTCATGAAATAACTTGGCTATTTGAACAAAGCTTAGCTTTGTATTCGTATGTTTGGCCAGGTCTTTGGGCATTTAGTGCTCAGGATACAACAAAATTTGAGGGAATGTTGAAGCCCAACACTTAGAATGAATATAACTTGAAAACATCTGTTTGATAAGACTGAATATAAAAATAAAATTTTAAGTTGTACTTAATGTCTAAAATGCCTAAGATGTGTAATTTGCTGTTTTCTTCTCAAAATGATCTGCATGGCCAAGAGATGTTTTAAAATGTCTGAGCAGTAGTGGTGGTAAGTGATGCACTTGTGTTAAAGTAAAAGGCTGTATGAAACACTGTGAAAACTTTACTAACTTCTTAACCATTGCTACTTCGCTGTGTTCTGACTCTTTCTTTGTCTTGCATGTGTTACTCAATTCCTGCAGTAATGTAACTGAGCATGGTTGGCATTTTCCATTCCAATTTCCTGTTACTGGGTTATTTGCTCTGAAAATTTCCCAAAAGCCACTTGACCAAAACTAGTGAGCAACTCTCCTTCAACCAGAGAAGGTGTCCAGTGTCTGAATCATAAATAATTTTTTTTTATGTCCTTGCAGCTGATGGATAGAAAGAATGCAGCCTGCAAGAAATACGTTGTTAGTCTTTCAGGGTTTTTTTACAGAGTTGACACTGGTGAACACACATGCTACTCAGCTGAACTTGGTTTTTATTTTATTTTATTTTATTGTTTGATTATAGCAGTTTAGTGGTGATTTTTTTTGTAGGACACTGAGCACCATCATCTCCATTTAAATCCACGTAAATCTGATGTAATTTGGCTGTTACTGAGCACTTTAGAAAGGGAAGCCAGTAAGGTGATTCAGTGTCGCACAGTAGACACAAACAGTGATCTGTTAAATCCTTATAATTTTCTTGAAGTTATACATTGAAAAATATCAAATGTTAATGACAGAGATTTCTTGCAATATCAGGTAGTATCATGATGGTCTTAAAAAAAATATATCTATAAATATATATATTTGGACATGACAGCATTCCCAAATTAACCATCTCTCTTAAACACTGTATCATTCAGTTTTTGCATTTTAAAATCTTTTAAATAGTTTACTTGAATATTCGTGTAATATATAAAGGTTTTGTGAAATGAATTTTAGTTAGAATGAAGCTGATACCAGCTTTTGTCAGCATAAATTGGCACTAGTGTGTCGTAATCTTATTTTGGAAAAATTAGTGCATTTTATATTAAAGACTACTAAAGGTTAATTTTTTTCTATCTTTACTCTCCTTATTTTAAACTAAGTGACTAAGGTACCTCTATTAATAGAATTTCATGATGTAAAGTCAGTTAAAAATCAGCTGTTAATCCAATAGTTCTAGTAGATGGAATACATTTTTAATTGATTTTTTTTAACATTGAGTAAATGTTTGTAAAAAGGGCTTATTTCATAGCAGTGCAACAATGACAAAAATGCAGTTTTACCATGCCTTTTTTTTGTGATCTTTTGGGGGTAATTTTTTGGTTTTGGCTTGGGATTAATTCAGCGTAGAAACAGACAAACCCTGTGCATTTGCTTTGTGTAATTCCATTAAAAAAAATTTGTAAGGTATTTTATATCTATGTTTGAAGTCCGGTGAATGTTAAGTGTTTGTTTTTTTATGTTAAACTCCCAATTCTAATAAATATTTTCTTAGCAAACAGTTAGAGCAAATAGTGTATGCAAACATTAAACATAAATTACTTGTTTAGAATTTGCCAATAAAATTCCCAGAACTTGATTTCTGAATTCCTAGGAGGGTATTTCTGCTCATAGAGAAAAAGTCTTCAGTGACGTAAGAAGCTTGGAATGATGACTATAATGGAAAAACTGTAGAGAGAACTGAGGACCTGGCTGATCTTTTCCCAACTTCTATTTCATCAAGTAACTTCAGAAAAGGGTATGTAACTCCATCTCAGTCTGTTCATGATGGAACTACTGTCTTATCAACATCATATCAGATGCACAATAATTATACACTGCTTTCCCTAGAGCAAGAAGTGTCTGGTGTAATGGACCTGCTGTGGATATATTGGGAGAGGTTGAAGCATCTGCCTGAACTTCCACTGTGGGCAGAAGTGTTGTGTGGCAAGAGAGTTGTTAGCCTGAAGAACTTTTCTGTGCACAGCAGTCAGGCAGCAACCGGCTAACGAGGAGACCTTGATTTGCATGTGGTTATATGTCTGCTATATACACGTGGCCTCTGGGAAAATTGGTGGAAATGAATGCTACAAGTGTTTGCAAATGTTTGAGACTTGGTAAATGTTGCAGCTACTGTGATAAGCTCAGTGTTAGTTGAGACTGACAAGCAGAACCTAAATTGTGCTAGCAGTGAATGGCGCTGCATTGGGTGCTCTCTGAAAGAAGCAGCATCTCATCTAACCTTCCTTAATTAAGGGGAGTGAGGGCAGGGAGAAGGCAACATGATTTGTAGAAATGCAGAATGGAGAATATAGAAAAGCAATATTTGTTTTTTCAGAATTGTGGTCTGACATAAGTGCATCCATGGGAGAAAAGTACACACAAATATTGTGGCTGTGTAGCAGAACCAAGACTATTTCTTTGGGTTGTTTTTTTTTGTTTGTTTGCTTGTTTTGTACTGTAATTATTGAGTAATTCTTATAATGTGTTTAACATTTGGCTTGCCAAAGGTACATGAAATCCTGTTCACCCTCACTTCATTACCTCTGCCTTATAGCAGTAATGACAATTATGACAGTTTTGCATAGGCTTAAAAATATGGCTTCTGAGCATTCTGGCTCTTTTCAGAGAACTGGCAAAATATTATATCTGGCTTGTTCTTTCCAAGTAGCGTTAAGGAAATGTGTTTAAAGGTGCACATTGACCTTAATGAAACACAAGAATCCACTTGTCTAGTTAAAAAGATTTGTGTCTGGCATTACTAAAGCTCCTATAGTGTAGTCTTTCATATGTGTGCACAATTGTGGCATTACTGCTTTCTGTAGGATACACCAATATTCTTTGGATTCCTACCATGCTTCTGCAACATGTATACTTCTCAAATCGTGCTCAGGTGCTCATTCCCTGCACTTGGTTAATAATGGTAACAATAAGCAGATCTGAAGCTTGATTTGAACAAAACCAGTGTCATAAATCTTTTGAATAACAACAACAGCAACAACAACATTACTAATAATAATTCTTTTTTTTAATGGCATACTTGCAATATTTGTATATAGGAACAAAAGAGCCGAGAATGCTGATGATGAATGATGAGAATATGGACATTAGATGTAGGGAAAAGTGGGAAAGAGAAAAGGATTTGGAAGATCTGTATGTGGGACCTGAATCTTAACTAACTTAGCGATCTTACTGTAGTTACTAGAGTCAAGTTCTGTGAAAGGACCTGAGAGGAACTTGGATGTCGAAGGCTGAAGATGCAGCCCTCAATCTTTATCCAGTCTCTTAAGCTTGTATTTGTTTGGTGCTTGTGTCTAGAACAACTGCTGTTCTCCTGTCAAATACATTTGAAATCCAAAACTAAGCATCTGTATTTCTGAATTTAGTTGCCAGTTTGCATTAATAAACAGGGGTAGTGTCAACTTTCTACATATTTTATGCAGTAACACTATCATGAGAAGACTGAATCTCTTGGGAAATGCAAACCAAGATGCAGTGCATTCTTCTTCCACAGTGTCATCTCAATAGCTCTTACATTTTGGGAGACAAACTTGTTGACAACCTTGAGGTAAGCACCTGCTCTTGAAAACTTGAGGTGTCGCCTTTTTTTTAACATCCGTTTCCTCTTTTACCAGCTGAGGATTCCTGTGCTTCTGAGGTATGTGGTGTAAAACTTGCTTTCAAAGTAAAGGCTGACAGGTTTTTTGTGAGTTTGGAGATAGGTTCTAATGGATTAGATCTGCTTCCAAATATGATCATCAGCATCTAAATCCTCCTAGGAGAAGTCTCCTCGAGCCTGCCTTCTTAGGGCGAGAGACTTAGCTGATCCATTTTAACAGCTGAAGAGCACTTTGTTCAGAATCACCCTGGTGCACGGAACAAAACAAAATTAATTTGCTATACCCAATCTGCAATGTGCAAAAGCCATTCAAAATGTTACTTAATGAGCATTTAACGTGTGCCTATCACATCAGAGTGGTTACACTCCACATAACATTACCAGATCTCAGAAAGTATTATCTATAATACTGTTGCTTCTACTGTACTCTTTTCTGTCAGCTAAAAAGTGGCAAAATCAGTTATTAACTGCTCTACTGTTCCTACTTGGTGGAGTAAAGAAAATTTAGACACAGTGACATTAGCCCCAGATTTCAATTACTCACAGTTCTAACAAGCTTGTAAAAATTCCCCTTAGCAGATGTAAATGAATAGCACTTGGCTGCACTTGTGCACCCAACTCTAGTCCCCACATAGTTCAGGTTACCAGGCCCAGAGGCCTTCTGGTGTTTGCATCTAGTAGTCATTCAGATCAAAACCAATTCACAGGATGCCCAAACACTAGCTACATTCTCATTTCAGAGTGTGAGAACAGCCTGTACAGGAGTGTAGAGAGTTGAAATTTGGCTGGCACATCAAGAAAAAACACACTTCAATTACAAAGGCAGAAAGAAAAATGTCAAGGTTTTAAAATATCTGTGCAGGTGTTTTCTTGTCTCTACTACCTTAGATAGAAACCCATTTCACAAAGCAAATGGGCTTTAATTCCTGACTCTCCCAAACCCCCCCTTCCCCATCCCCCCCTTCCCAGAAAGGAAAGTAATATAAGCCCTTAGAAATATCCAGATTCTTTGGCATTAGAACACATGGTTGGATTCTCAATTACTCCCAATCAGTGCTACTTCATTGATTTCATTAAACTTTACTGGCATACACTGAATATGCCCCCTACTGTTAAATAGCGAAGGAAAATATCTGCCTTAAAGGAATGAATATGTTTGAAAGAAACTGAGCTGGATGATTTTCATACTTAGAAAATACAGAGCTATTCTGGCTGTGTTATGCTTCTCGCAAAAAATGTTTGTCCCACTGGTACAGCTGAGGCACTAGATCAAAGATGATGGCTTTTAGCAGCACAGTGAAGTATAGAAGACTTGCTCAGTTTTCAATAAACCTATAAATTTCCAGATCCACAATTGCATAGTAGGCTTTGGTTTGCTAACAGCTGCTAGTCCCAAAATCTTTTGTGGTTAGTTCCTGCTGTATTTTCTCATGGTGTATCTGTGAATGCTTGGGAGAGAAGATGAGTCAGGAGCACAATAACTTTAAAGTGGTCATTGACTTTGTTCCCCACAACAAGGGATGTGCCCTAGGTCAAATTTCTTATTTCAGCTGGTTGAACTTCTGAATAAGCTGAAGAATGTTAGCTCTAAAAAGTTCAAAGAATTTCCCTCCACTCCTCTGGTAGGCAGTCTTAGTGTGTCTTTTGAATACACACAGATCAGGGAAATTCCTTATTTTCTTGCTTATCAAAGCATCTATCTGCTGCTATCCAGCTTCTAAGTTTATAGCACACAAGTAACTATTTGCCCCTGCAGTCACTGAAATTCTTTGCATTCAATAATTTAAAATCTGTGATACACAATATAGCTTTTTTACAAGGATAAAGTTTAATAGTTTTCTAAAATAAGGTACTACTGGGCTTTGTAAAGATCAACATTTTCATGAAAGATAAGAACACATGCAAAGAGACAAACATTTTAAAAGTTAAAAAATTATCCTCCATAGGCATTCAGTAATCTTGATTACTTGCACCAAATGTGTATTTCTTAATACTGAATGGGTTATTTCTGCCACAGACTGTTAAAATTCTCAGAAAGCTGGAGAGTTTCTGTTGAGAATGTCTCCAATAAATAGAAAAAAGAGAGCAAGAATGAGATAGCTTTGGAATTCTGTCTGAATAACCAGAGACCAGTTCAAGACCAAATTTTAGGTGGTCCAGTTGCACATACCACAACCATATCACTGTTTGGAGGTCTGCCATAGCTGCTCTCAAGAAAATGGCAGATGGTATTTCTCTTTTGTTCTTTACTTTACCTAGAATACTCCTTGTTAAGGAAATCCACATAACTTAGCATCAAATGCAGATAAAACTTGGCCGCAATGGCAAAACACAACAGTGCTCTTGTTTCTCTGATTTTGCAATGTTAGTGAACCCTGAGATGATCAAAGAAAAGTTAACTACTAAAATATAAAAGTCTGTAGGTGATGTTTCTCAAGACCATGTGCTGTTCTCTAGGATCAGCAGGCTTGAGCAGCAGTTTCTGAGTCTGGGAAAGTTACACAGTTCTCTTTGTAAAGACTGACATGTCAGCAGTGAATGTGCCAGTGGGGAGTGGGTGGGAGGAGAAACAGCCTGACAATTACAGAGGTCAGTGAAACATTGTCTGGTCCAACCACAGGTATTTTGGGGTTTTTATTTTACAATATGCTATTCCACAGTAAATGATGTTAATGTTTCTTTCCCACAGTAGGTTAGGGAGGTCTGTAAGCGGATGCAACTAAGTGTTTGGATGTTGGAAGATGAGGACCACAACAGAACTTAGCTGGTTTCATGGCTGGGGTGCTCTGGTGACAGCTGTATTGCCAGAGCCCCCGAGTGCAGGCACAGCAGGGGCTGATGGCACAAACTGCTGGCAGAGCTGCTCGACAGCTCAGATGGCAAATCCAGGCTGTGAGAACTGTCACATCTCTTCAGAGGTCACGCTGATGGGAAGTGGGTCAGTCAGGAGGATGTGTCTCAGTGCTGGGGTGTGTTTATGCTGGCGAACCTTTGTTGCGTAGACTCGGTGTTGTGTGTTACTGATGAACGAGATCATGTGGGAATTGTTCCATCTGCTCCCTTCATACTTTTGCCAATCGGTGTAACAGGTTTGGTTTTGACTACAAACTATCACAGTTTCATGCGGACAGTAATAGAGTGTGCTCGTGCAGCTATGATTTAATTAGCCCACAACCCTGTTTCTATTGAGTAATGGCTAAATCTAAATACAAGAAGTAGCTTTTGTCAAGTGCAGGAGCTAGTTGGGGAAAAATTCGTAAACCTGTGTTTTTGAGCCTCTTGGACTTTATCATCAGACACTGCCATCAGAGGCTGGAACTCCTGGTTGTTTGTGTGTGTCTGAAGATCTGTCATGCACCTGTCTGCATGTTTTCTCTATTGCAATCCTGTCAAAAGCAACATTTTTAAGAAAATAGGGTTTTTTTTCAAGGACACCATTAGACCATTAGATTCTGGTCAACATCTGGTTAATCTTTGTGGTTAAAAGGTTATTTCTGTCTGGCATTACTGAAGACACAAATAGGAAGCCCATGTTTTTGTAACTAAAGGTAATGTGGACAACTTTACAAAAGCTTATATAGCTGGCTTATGTTGTGTTTCAGCTATATATGGTAACAGTAGAATGTTTTTGGAAGAGATATTAGATGCTGAAATAGTGATTCCAAATATAAATGAGGTCCCTAAGGCATGAATGTAATGTCTTGCTTATAACTTTAAATTACTTTTTTATAGGTAAAACTAGCATGTCTAGTGGCATATTGTACCCTGATGTTATGCCCTACCACCTCCTTTTCTGTCTTTTCCACATGCACCACTTAACCTCCTAGGCCTTCATTTCATAAAGGATTAAGTGCATTGGAGTGTTACTAAACAGAAAACTCCAGAAACAAAAAAAAACAAACAAAAAAGAACAAAAGCTTTTTATAACAAGAGTAGATTTAAACATGATCTTAAATATCTGAGGAGGCATTTTGCTGAATCCTAGTGGTTTTTTTCCTCTGGATCATCCTGGAAATATAATGGCATGCTTCTAAGAAAAGAAAAAAAACCAATGTTACTTGCAGGTCGCCCTGATTTTTTCAGCCTTCTCTTCTGTTTCACAGTTTCATGTTTTGGGTTCTTTCTCACGCTCTAGTCTGTAAACACAGCCAATGTTATTGTATAGTTTCAAGGAAAGTTTTTCATTCCTGTTCTTAGAGATACGGACAGCTGATGGACAGTTGTCTTGACCAACAGGATGGGGAGAGGGGTCAACCTTCTCTCCCAATCCCTGGCCTTTGTAGAGATACTATATATAGAAGTCAGACGTTCAAATAAAGTAGTTTTTAGTTCATGCCTTCTGATCAAAGTGTGTGTGTTTGCGTGTGTATGATGAACTGCGTCACTTACAAACAGAAGTTATTTATGCTTTTTCTAATTCAGCAAAAATAAAGAAATTGACATTTCAAGCCTGAAGTTTATTTCTTGGATACTGTAACACATAGGAGAGAAAAGTACAGCACTTTGGAGAGCTTGGGTGTGTTCTCTATATTCTAATTGGAGATACTGTTCCACTGGATTTAAAAAATAAATTTAAAAACCCAAACCAAAAAAAGAGAAACAGCTTTTACTTGATCAAACTAAATGGGAATTTTAGTACCTTTTAATCTGGTCTGGCTTTGTGAGGAGCAGTGTTTAGCAGGTGTTGGAGTGTTATTGAGATGGCCAGGCTGAAAAGGTCAGTAAGTGGTTGGTTCTTGAGACAGGCCAGTGGTGCTGTCTGCACTTTGGTGGAGGACAGATTGCCATCCAGTGAGTGTAAAAGGTGGGGACATAAAAAATCTTGGGATGAGATTCAGGATAATTCTATGTTCACAAACTTGTGGGTGGGGGGAATAGGAAGTAGGAAACAAAGTAGGGATCTGGAAGCTTCCATGAGAGATCTTTCTTTTATATTTGGGATAAAAACGTGTACTTTCATGCAGAATACAGAAAGAGCATCAATTAGTTTGGCAAAATCTCTGCAAACATTTCAGGGGTGAGACTGGGATGAGGTGGTTTGGCTGTTGCTGACTTTCCTACCTGTTATGATGGGAGCTATGAAGACACTGCTGATGGTAAAGGAATCTGTCATTCTGAGAGGTTTCAAAGAAAACTGAGCTAAAAACATGATTTCCAGCTTCATGAATGAGAATCTTTCATCCTCAGAAACCTTCTCAACCAGTGCTGTTTATGCAGGCACTCTGCTGATGTGCAGATTAGCTGTAGAATGTCTTGCTCAGGTTTCGGGGGACTTTATTTGGGTAACAGGGGAACATACGACTGGACATTTGTAAATCTACCTGGCAGGACAAACTGTATGAAGTAATCAATTCTTTTGAACAACAAGAAGGAACATCTTCAGCTTGGTAAGTTTGTGAGTCACAGAATCATAGAATGGTTTGGAAAGGACCTTAAAGACCGAGGTCCAGCCTCCTGCCATAGGCAAGGATACCTTCCACTAGGCCAGGTTGCTCAAAGCCCCATCCAGTCAGGCCTGAATCTCTAAAATTACTTTGGTTATAGCTCAGAAAAAAAAGAAGACAAGACTCTAATTTCCTCATAGTTTCACAAAATTTATGTCTGTAGGGTGCAAATTAAAAGCATCCTAAAAATATTAGCTTTTATTGCTTTTATTTAAAGCTGGGTGCCGTTCAGTAGCCTCCAGCTCTTCATTCTTGGTTGCCTCCCTCAGAGGCGTAGCCAATTCCCCTAATTCAGGAATCCACGGCCAACAAAATCCCACTGCTCCAAGACTAGTTCTGTGAATTCAAAGAAACAGTTAAAGATATGAAGGATGTTGCAACTGGATGCAGTTTTACAGCCAAAATGAGTTATAAAACATTTTGCAGAGTACTGCTGTTAAAAATAGCTATGCATTGAGTTGAGAAAATGTGGAGAGGCTGGACAAGGTCAGTAAGTACAACATTATTCAGTTCTTACAATGGAGGAAATTGACCTACCATTAGTCCACATGTCAATCAGTAGATGGTGTCCTGGTGTCTTCTAGATTCTTGTTTCTTCCTTCTTATCCCATTTGGTTATCTGTTGTGCACCTTCCCCTGGGCTCTTTTCTGCAGGGTGGCAGCTTGTTCTCTTCTCTTGCATCATTGTCATCATGCAATGGACCAACGTGTCATAAGTAGAATTGCTTAACATGTATTTATCAGATTGTTTATTTACATATATTTAACAGCTTTTGAACATAAATGTACAAAAAACCCCTCTGTTTTTGCGAAGTGCTTGCATATTCCAGCAAATGACAGTCTGGCTGGTTTTAGTAAATTTCAGTTAATTTATTTGAAAAATCACAAGAAATACAGAGTTATGTCAAACCTGGGTTGTTTTGGGATTTTTTGAAGCACTTATATCTTTTTTATCTTTATCTCTTTTTGGAAACTCCCCCAACCTTTCCTAATCTGCATCCCTTTAAGTTTTGCATGAACAAAATTATTGACAACTCCTCTAATAAAGGAGAATGCCTTTTCAGATTGGATTTAAATCCTGTATCTATCCAGCAATTCACTTTTTGCAGGTGTAGTCCTCTTTCTACTTTAGGGCTGAAAAGTGCCTCCACAGAAGATGACAGGACTACAATCTATGTAGTAGACTTTTCCCTAGGGCTCTGGCAATATGGGAAGCTGAAAGTCATTAGCCTCAATTAAAGATGGGAGACCTGACATTTGGAGGAGAAAAACTAAGCGATTTGGCAAGTCTTAAAAGAAACTTGTAGCATGCCCTCTGAATCTCAGTTCATGGGGGCACCCTTCCCCTGAGGAACCTAAATGTTCTATCGTGTTAGCATTCCATTCCTGTACTAGATTTTTTTTCTCCTTCTTCATTTCACTTGAAAAATAATCTTGGACCAAAAACTCCTGGCAACAGAAGCTGTCATCTCTCTTTTTTCTCTGAAATGGCTGGCGTGCTCTTAGTTGTAGGAAATTAAATTGTAAACACATCCTTTTTTTCTTGTTT
>WBMY01012589.1:197300-348258 GCA_013397315.1 Donacobius atricapilla | reverse complement strand
CCCGCGCCGAGGGCTCCACCTGCAGCCGAGCCCGGGCCCCAGCACGGCTCGGCCGCGCCGCCGGCACCGAGGGAGGAGGGAAGGAGGGAAGGAGGGAGGGACCGGGCCGGGCGCGGCTGCGGGAACCCCGCTCGCCCTTGCTTAAAGGTGCCCTCCTTGGGCTGGCAGCCGAGCGCCGTGGGGTGGTGCCATTGGAGCCGCGGGGTCACGCCTTAAATAGCCGGCTCTGAATGAAGTGCAAAGGTGATAGAGGTGTCTGCGTGAGCCTGTTGCTGCCAATATACCTGGCTTTCCCTTCCATAATTTATCCAGGGAACAGCGGGTCATTACTCCTGCTGCAGCCTTTTTCACCCAGGTCACAACTCCAGGGCGCCTGTATGGCGTTTCTGTGTTGCAGCACAATCTGTACATTACTGCGTGGCAGGTCGGCCCTATGCCGCCCCTGTGAATGCCTGGTTAATGCACAAGGGGCGTTCTCTGCTCCGAGATCTTGCCAGGGAAAGCAGGCACGTGGGTTGCTTCCAGGCACTTGGGAATACTTTTTTAGGGAGAAGGACAGACCGTCTGCTTGTTCAGACTCTGTCACAGAAGATCAAAATCATCATGCCACTGTGTGAGTTGGTGGTGGCCTGGTGCACTTAGTACCGTGTGCTGTTCTGATTATCGCTCATCCAGAAGGGTTTAATAGACCTGAGTGAGGCCAGGGGTAAGGACTCTTTAGTGAGGTATTGAATAGCTTCCACATGTGTAGGAGTAACTGAATAGACCTGAAAGAGGCTACACTACAGGTGGAGAGTGAAACAGTAAGGGGAAGGTATGAGGAGAAACACATAAAATTATCTAATCAGAAAGCAAATTAAGAACAAAAGGAAGTACTTTCCCACAAATAATAAAACTCATTGCCTCAGGATGAAGACAGTATAATTGGGTTCAAAAAGGATTTATTCAAATGTATGGAGAAAAGATTCATTATTATTGCTTGGATTCTGCCTCTGTCTCCTCATGAAATCCCAAAACAACTGATTGGTTTCTAGAGCTTGCAGAATAAAAGATCATTCTACAGAAGTACTTTCTTTGTGTACTCCATTCTAAACATCGAAGGTAGCAACTTCAGAATCATTTTGTATTTCAAAAAGCCTTTTCTTCCTTTCTTCAAAAGCAGAAACGAAAAACCCCAGGCTAGCGGTAAAACACAGTCTGACATTATTAAACCAATGTAAATACAATAGTTTCAAATCATACTCAGTAACATTTGCACTATCCAACACAGATACTTTGGATGGAGTGAGACCTTGAGGCTAAATGACTTCAGCACAATAGTGGTTGCAAGAACAATCTAATTACAACTAGTACATCAGCTTTGGATGAGCAGCTGAACAATTAAGTAAGAGTTACCAAAACTCTAATATTGGAATGCTAGATTATGTGCATGATTTTTTTAATAGTTCAGAAATATTTAAAAATTAACTTTCATTTGTAGAACTGGTCTCTTATGGAAGTTGAGATAGATACTGCACTCAGAGTGCTTCTTTAAGAACTTCAGAAGGCTCCAGCATCAGGACCTTGTTATCTAGAAGTCTTTTATACCTTTTCTCTGTATTATCCCAAGGACAGCTCCATGCAGCTCTGGTTCTTTCTGCCTTTCTTTCCCTTCCTTCTGCAGTTCCAGCTCGCTCCTTCCTGTCCCTAGCACAGCCACCTAACCCTGTCTGTCCTACGTATGGCATCCCACCCTTTCTGTCCCTTGCACAGCCTCCTGTGCTTCCTCCTCACAGCACGGCCAGCAGACTCCAACCAGCTCCAAATGACTCCAAGCAAACCCCCTGCCAGCTAACTCACTCTTTATCACACCCATAGCTGTCAGGGCAAGGCTGTTCCCACTCTTTGGTAATTAACACAGCTACAGTATATCAGGGGTAAGATTGCCTNACCGGGCCGGGCGCGGCTGCGGGAACCCCGCTCGCCCTTGCTTAAAGGTGCCCTCCTTGGGCTGGCAGCCGAGCGCCGTGGGGTGGTGCCATTGGAGCCGCGGGGTCACGCCTTAAATAGCTGGCTCTGAATGAAGTGCAAAGGTGATAGAGGTGTCTGCGTGAGCCTGTTGCTGCCAATATACCTGGCTTTCCCTTCCATAATTTATCCAGGGAACAGCGGGTCATTACTCCTGCTGCAGCCTTTTTCACCCAGGTCACAACTCCAGGGCGCCTGTATGGCGTTTCTGTGTTGCAGCACAATCTGTACATTACTGCGTGGCAGGTCGGCCCTATGCCGCCCCTGTGAATGCCTGGTTAATGCACAAGGGGCGTTCTCTGCTCCGAGATCTTGCCAGGGAAAGCAGGCACGTGGGTTGCTTCCAGGCACTTGGGAATACTTTTTTAGGGAGAAGGACAGACCGTCTGCTTGTTCAGACTCTGTCACAGAAGATCAAAATCATCATGCCACTGTGTGAGTTGGTGGTGGCCTGGTGCACTTAGTACCGTGTGCTGTTCTGATTATCGCTCATCCAGAAGGGTTTAATAGACCTGAGTGAGGCCAGGGGTAAGGACTCTTTAGTGAGGTATTGAATAGCTTCCACATGTGTAGGAGTAACTGAATAGACCTGAAAGAGGCTACACTACAGGTGGAGAGTGAAACAGTAAGGGGAAGGTATGAGGAGAAACACATAAAATTATCTAATCAGAAAGCAAATTAAGAACAAAAGGAAGTACTTTCCCACAAATAATAAAACTCATTGCCTCAGGATGAAGACAGTATAATTGGGTTCAAAAAGGATTTATTCAAATGTATGGAGAAAAGATTCATTATTATTGCTTGGATTCTGCCTCTGTCTCCTCATGAAATCCCAAAACAACTGATTGGTTTCTAGAGCTTGCAGAATAAAAGATCATTCTACAGAAGTACTTTCTTTGTGTACTCCATTCTAAACATCGAAGGTAGCAACTTCAGAATCATTTTGTATTTCAAAAAGCCTTTTCTTCCTTTCTTCAAAAGCAGAAACGAAAAACCCCAGGCTAGCGGTAAAACACAGTCTGACATTATTAAACCAATGTAAATACAATAGTTTCAAATCATACTCAGTAACATTTGCACTATCCAACACAGATACTTTGGATGGAGTGAGACCTTGAGGCTAAATGACTTCAGCACAATAGTGGTTGCAAGAACAATCTAATTACAACTAGTACATCAGCTTTGGATGAGCAGCTGAACAATTAAGTAAGAGTTACCAAAACTCTAATATTGGAATGCTAGATTATGTGCATGATGTTTTTAATAGTTCAGAAATATTTAAAAATTAACTTTCATTTGTAGAACTGGTCTCTTATGGAAGTTGAGATAGATACTGCACTCAGAGTGCTTCTTTAAGAACTTCAGAAGGCTCCAGCATCAGGACCTTGTTATCTAGAAGTCTTTTATACCTTTTCTCTGTATTATCCCAAGGACAGCTCCATGCAGCTCTGGTTCTTTCTGCCTTTCTTTCCCTTCCTTCTGCAGTTCCAGCTCGCTCCTTCCTGTCCCTAGCACAGCCACCTAACCCTGTCTGTCCTACGTATGGCATCCCACCCTTTCTGTCCCTTGCACAGCCTCCTGTGCTTCCTCCTCACAGCACGGCCAGCAGACTCCAACCAGCTCCAAATGACTCCAAGCAAACCCCCTGCCAGCTAACTCACTCTTTATCACACCCATAGCTGTCAGGGCAAGGCTGTTCCCACTCTTTGGTAATTAACACAGCTACAGTATATCAGGGGTAAGATTGCCTTCAGCACCATCTCCATTAGTCTCCCCACAGTGTCTAATTCAGTTCAACTATTTATTTTGAATAAAAAATGAATATGAATGAATAAAAGCCAAAACACTAATTCTATAACCTGCTATTACAAACCGCTATGAATGGGTAAAGGCTGTGATGTTGACAAGAACAGCAGTTACTGTCTTGCTGTACTGGACATAAAGTTGATGGTTTATTTGCAATTTGTGAATTATTTTGAAGATGGGCAAGGTCTGTGCTGTTTTTGGAGGATCCCGTGGGATAGGCAAAGCTGTGGCAGAGCTCCTGGCGCAGAAGGGCTGCCGCCTGGCCATCATTGCTAGGAATCTGGATGTGGCCCAGATCACTGCCCATAACCTTGGTGGTACGTACGCTGCTTGCACTTATCTCCTCACTGCTCGGTGCTTAGGTGACTTGTGAAAATAGTGAGCAGTTTAAAACCCCTCGTTGTTTAACTAGATGAAAATAAAGGCTGAGAAGTATTGAAAAATTACTATATTGGTACGATTTTGTTTTCAAAATTGTTGTTGAGAAAGTAGGTTATTTATTTTATCTGCATGATAGGAATTTTAAGATGAATGGAATTGTTTGGGGTCACAATAGAGGTGGTGTGAACTTAGTCATCCTCAGCTCCTGAACAAGCCAGAACTGAGACCAGTCTGCTCACACTGAACTTCTGATTTCAAAAGGCAAAAAATATAAAACAAGGAATTGTTGCATAACTAATGATTACAATACTTGAAAATTATTTTTATTTAATTGTCTGGGGATTAAACAGGTTCCTTAAATTATAATTAATTCAACATCTGTTATGCAACTGAGTTGATCCATTCGGAAGAAGGTTTATGAATTAAATACTGCTTTTACTATTTATTTCGATGTTATATATGTTTCAATACAGCAGGACATCTGGCACTTAGCTGTGATGTATCCAGTGAACAACAAGTCCAAAAGACTTTTGAGGAGATGCAGAGGAATTTGGGTCCCATTAACTACTTGGTTAATGCAGCTGGGATCAACAGGTTGGTTACTCCTTACAAGACTAAAGGTAATTCTAGATGAAGGCAGCTCGCTGGAAGGTGCTCTGGCCCTTTGTGCTTAGTAAGGGTGTTGCTAATGAGCACCTCTGAAAACAATAATAAGTGCTTGCCAGTATTTTGTTCCTGATGGCAGTAAAATGCTAACGTGATACAGCTTTCACTGTAGTTTCTGCATTCTGAGTTTGAGATCCCTTTCTTATTCTTCCACGTTTTCCCCCAGAATGGTCCAAAACAGTGCTTGATACCGTTCTGCAAAAGAGGCTCTGTGGCCAGAAGCATGGCGAACTTGTTTTTTGATATGTGTAGTTCTTGCAGTGTTGTCATTTTGAATGCTTGAATGTATGGAACCACAGAGACCCCCATTAATATTCTGTCCAACAGTCTATTTTTATGAGTAAACATGAGGAGTTGTTCAGTCAGTTCTTCAGGGTTTTTTGGTTTGTTTGTCAGGGACGGTTTGTTACTGAGAACCAGGACTGAAGATATGATAGCCCAGATTCACACGAACCTTTTGGGAACAATGTTGACATGCAAAGCTGCTGTAAAGGTCATGATTCAACAACAGGGAGGTGCTATTGTCAATATAGGTGAGTTGCTTGTGTAAGCCAGTGGAGTTCTGTGTATTAATGTTCTAGAAATGTTTAGCAGGTATACTTGTTACAATTTCTTTATTTTCCTTTTCCTTGTATTTAGACATTCTATATTTAGCATTTCTTTATGAATGCTTATTCTTTTGTGTAATTTCAGCAACTTCCAGATAGCTTTCTTTTCAGTAATAAACACCTTAGAGTTTATATTTTATTGAAAAAAGAACTTTGCTATTAACCAATTCTTTCAACATCTAGATCTACCAGCTGCTGCCTATTAACTAAGAATTGATAAGTACAGTCAGTTTCTTTCTTTCTTTGATCTGGACAAGGTTATGTTTTTTTTAGAAAAGTTTTCATTTTATTGTCCTGGTGCCTGTCGGTCAACATAGATATATGGTTTATACAGAAATTACAGCTAATTGGGAGGTTTTCCTGTCCTAGCAGGCTAAAGTGCATAAAGTTATGCATGTTTTACTCTTTCCTTGTGATCTCATTTTTCATTCCAAGCTTAAAACTAAAACGATAAAGCTAGTACAACATTTCAAGTTACCCATTTAATCTTCTCTTTGATGTTTCTTTATTTTAGGGAGTATTGTAGGACTTAAAGGCAATTCTGGCCAAAGTGTGTATAGTGCTACCAAAGCAGGATTAGTTGGATTTTCACGCTCTCTTGCTAAAGAAGTCGCAAAAAAGCAAATTCGAGTCAACGTTGTTGCTCCAGGTTAGTTTTTGAGGAACTCCTGCGCCCTTGACTGTTGCAATTCATTGAGACTGTGGATATTTCTTGTACTCTGCAAGTAACTTAAGACAAATTTCTGTTATTTTCTTCAGCTTTGTAAGTAAATATTTTTAATGTCTTTTGTTTGTTTGTTTGTTTAAAGTATAATACAGTCTTTTAAAAACCTTCAGTCTTTTTAAGGGAACACTGAGAAATTTGAAAGAGTTAGTCTAGCCATTATCCATAATAAATGTCTTTTTTTTTTCTTTGTTTCTTCTTCAAAACTTGCTGTCCTTGCAGATGGAAGGATTAGATCTAATTAGAGACAGAGAGTTACCCTTGTCTCCAGTTAGAGAATGCTTGTTTGTTATTAGGGAAACATGGCAGATCATGAGAGAGCTGTCATAAAAGCACCCCAGTCGCCCTGTAGTAAAAGGGAGGAGTCCTGAAGGTTATTTCTGTGAGTAAAGGCTGTGATTTCATAAGATGATGTAGTTCAAGCAAACTGCCACCCTAAAGAAAAAATCCCTTTGTATTTTCTGAATTTTTCCACTCATAACTGTGTACACTGCTGCTCACCTTCTACTATCTCTGATGCCTTTCAGAATTCTACATGAAAGTGTTCAGCTTGTGAGCTAGGCAGGAAAAACACTTTTATTCTTTAGTGAGTTGAGCAGCTCGTCCACAGCCATCAAAGGGGGGAAATCTCAGATAATGGAAAATTGTAAAAAAGGTCCTTCAAAAATGTCAAGAAATATTCTTCAAATGAGTGCTCTATTAGAAACTATGCAAGCACTGCCATAAGTTCTAAAATATAATGCGAACATTTTAAAGTCTGAGAGTGTTTCTTGCCAGACATTTTGTACTTGTGTTTTAATTGAGAACATTTTGGTGAAATGAGTATATTTTGTCTTTCAAAAAAGTGATACTAAATATAGTTTTGGACTGAATTTTTGTTACTCTTTCTTGTTTGGTTGTTTGGTTTTGTTTGGGTTTTTTAATGACTTCTGTAGATCTCTGCATTTGATTATTACGTCACTGCTTCTAAAATGGAAAGATATTTTTTTGGTTAGATAAAAAAGTGGTCTTGGCCATTACAGGATGTAATGCTGCTTTGGGAGACTTTGAAGAATGGTAGCTGGTGCTGAATCCTGGTAATAGATTTTGCTTTGTAAGATTCAGTGGGAAATCCACTAGATAAATTTAGTCGAAGGTAAGATAACTTTTCATATATCTGTCTGCTCGTAGGCTTTATTCGCACTGAGATGACAGCTCATTTGGAAGAAGATCAGCTGAAGAAAGCAGTTCTCCTTGGAAGATTTGGAGAGCCTCATGAAGTTGCACAAGCTGTTGTCTTTCTTCTAGAATCCCCATATGTAACAGGGAGTGTTCTGGTTATAGATGGAGGCTTGCAACTTATGAACTAAGTATTACCTTGATGATTAACTGCTTTAATGTCATGATGGCAATATATAAATATATATTAAATAAAGGGAGAGGGTTGGAAATCGTTTGAAGATTGATGTACACAATTGACTTGGTCTTATTTAGTCAGAGGAGAAATTCGGCAGCAGTGAAGTGCAACGTGTGTTTAGCTGCCTGAAAGAGTGAAGTGCAACGTGTGTTTAGCTGCCTGAAAGAGTCTGTTTGGTATTACAAAGTCTGTGTATGAAACAATTGGAAATAGATCTGGTTTTGATACTATGATAGCTTTAATAATGTGCTGTTACATTATTAAAGTACTGTATTTTTATAAAGTGTTGTTTTCTAATTTGGGATAGAGTGAGATTTTATTTGAATTATCATGTTACACAAAGGTTAATAAAGTGCAGAGACGTCTTTATTGGGTAGCAGCTATGATTGCATCAAGTTTTTCAAGTAGGGCAAAGATTGTAAACTGCATAGTTTTTGCATTCTTATCAGTTAGTGCCTACAAAGTAGCAAGGAGTTTCCTTTGAACTTTCTTTGTACCTAACACTACAAAGCGAGGAACTTCTAGATCTTCAGCATACTTTAGAAGATGTAATTATATGCAGTGTGTTTTTATAAAGACAAGGCCTACTGTGTTCCATTCCTGAATGGATGTACAGCCCTCAATCCAGGGGCTCTTGTGTGTGCCCATCAAAGGACTGCTGGAGCACTGGAGATGCTAATCCCGTCACATTCTCAGCTTGAGCTGCACTTGCACTGCTGAACGCTACAGCTGCAGACCTTGCTGCGTAAGACACTTTGCAAGGACTCAGTAGATGTTTAGAATACGCGTCACTTCCAGAGCACAATGTTAAGGTGTTTTGTGTTTTGCTCTGTATCTTCATGAACACTCAGTTCAGCTAAGTTGATGCTCCCTCATATGTATGTGTAGTCAATAAAATAGCCATTTATTTTATTCAAAGCAGCTTTTGAAGCAGAGTAATTATTCTGCTGTAGATGATTCTGAGTGTTCCTGTCGGGCTGAAAACTTACCAAATGTTCGACCTCAGGCTTTTCTATTGAGCTCAAGTAATTTTTCATAATTTATGTTTTTATTATCTCTGAAGAAAACTATGAATGTGGTTCAGGACCTTCACTTCTTAGCTCTGGTGTTCATTACATCATGATACAGATGTTGATTCAGCTTTTGAAATTACTTCCCATCTTGGCACACACCACAGTACAGAAAGAAGAGATCTCGCTGATGATAACTGAGTCTTTATAGCAGGAGATTGTCTTCATTTGTGCAGCTGAGAAATTTTGTCTTTGTGCCAGAAAACAGTGCATGTTCAAGCTTCTTGCAGGTGTGTGTTGAGAAATAATACAAGGAGTACATGTATGATCAGGAGATTTTACAGTTGGTTGTGCTACTCACTTTGGAATATAAAATACCACTAGAAGTAATCCTTCCAGGAATCCTTATCTTCCTGTTATCACTGTTATGTCATATGTGTCTTTGCACCAAATATATAATTGCTAATTATGTTTTTCTGTGATAGAAGGAGCTGGCCAGAGATTACATGAATTTTTTCCAAGGGCACTAAAGGTGAGGAAGGACAGCCAGTACATTTTCACTAGTCAAGTAGGAATATGTCAGTGACTTGGCTGCTGCCCATACCTGTCCTTGGTATTTTGCAAACAAACCCTGTGTGACATATCTCGACCAAAAGCCAAACCTAAGAACCTAGAAATAATTTTCTTTTAGTGAATTCTGTCCCTAATTGTTACCCCTTTTTGTTTGTTTGTTTTTGTAAGGGACCTGTTAAAAATTTCATTGCTAATAATTTATTGAGTTTACATTTGCAATTAAGACTTGAAATGATGCTGTCAGAAAAATCTCAGCATGCCACAGAGTAATTTCTTTCAAGTTCCAGTACATAGTATGTTTTTATTATTGCTGTTGCTATAGGGCCAGACTGAGGTGTTGACAGCATTAAATCATAATATTAAAAAGCTTTTTTCCCCCTCTTTTTTTCAAACTGATAAATTAGAACTGAAAACTGTTTAACATGATCCCGTCTGGCCTGGTGTGATGTCTCAGACAGGAGAAGTAGGGAATGTGCAGGGGAGGTAACAGATCAAGTGTGTGTCTCCTTAGAAGACTTTGGTATCTCCAGCAGTTTGTGACTAGGATGTTTGAACCCACCAGTGGGTAGCTCTGAGGCCTGCAGGCACTAAAAACAGTCCTCTGTTTTGCTTTTGAATTTATAGACCTCTATCTTATCCTGCCTGCCTTAGTTGTGTCTGTTTTGTACTGAAGAGTCATATTTCTTTTAATTGCGTGTTGTTGGAGAGCTCTTTTGTATCTTTTATTGTCTTTGTTGAACTTCGCTTTGAACTTTTCCAGTTTCTCAAGGAAGGAGCAACAGGTAAAACTTCTTGCAGAATTCACTGCAGATCTATTTAAAAAAAATTAAATTGTTTTATGTTTTGTTTTATATCGTTTTCAATAATGATGTGTTTTGCTTTTTCCTAACCTTTGCACTTATATTTCCAGAACAATAACTCAATCCCGAATAATTAGTGGTCAACTTGGAGTCCACTTCCATATATATGTACAAAAGTCTGAATTTTTGTATTTTTTTCAGCAGGAAATGTTCTCAAATATCTACAGTTTAGTTTACCCTATTTCCTTAGTGAATTTTTTAATTCCTTAATCCCTTTGATACTTTGAGTAATTTAGTGTTACTGGAATACACTGTGGCATTCAGAAACTGCTGTTTCAGAACCCTTAGAAATAGGTTGTACTTTGCCTGCCCCAACAGAGGAACTGAGGTGTTCTGTTGGCACTGCACATCCTTGGAAAAGAACAAGTGCTGATTCATGCCCTTTGTCTTATATCTTTAAACAATTTACTGATATGGCAACTTCTTTTGGCAGCACAGCCAATAATAGTTTTTGGCAAGGGAATGTGTCAGATGCCTTTTAGAATTTGAAGCATGCACCATTATTAGATCTCCGTACTCTCATCTCTTTTAAGTTCTTCTTTAGAAGAGCTCTAAAATGTTTATCAAACATGACTTTCCTTTGCAAAAGCAACTGTGTATGTTTATCCTGTTGCTTTCATGGCATTAGAACAATTTCTGGCACTTTGCTATGTATAGAAAAATACAGTTAGTCGTTAGTACCCTGGATCCCTCTGGAATCTCTTCTTAAAAAACAAGTGGTCTTCCACCCTCTAAAATCACAAAAACTTGCTGTCACTTTTGTCAGCTTCCAGTCACTTGCTAACGAGGTAAGTTTCACTCAGAAGTTTCACACTGCAGTTACTTGGTTTCTTTTAGAATTGGGGAGTGATAGTCCTCATCTTCTTCCATTTGTCCCTCTTTCCTCTGTAACCTCTCTCGATGTTTTGCCCTGAGGAGTAAAACCTTCAACAAGTTCCCTGTGAAGATTCTCGTCAAGTTCCTGTATGGTACCAAAAACTGATCATAGGGATTTGTTGAGAGTCTGGGATTTTTTTTCCTCAGTGGTCTTTCCTTCCCTGACCCCTTTGCTTTTTACTTTGATCACCCACTTGCCTTCTTCGGGCATGGCTCCTGTTCCTGAGGTGCTGGTCACTGTCAATGCACTTTTGCAGGTTATTCCTCTGCACTCTGATCTGACTGTAAATGTTACATTCAGTGACTGATTCCATTTGACTCCTGAAGCTCGACTGCTGGTTTTACAAAGGTTGATATTTAGATGCAAGAAGCTTTCCCCCTCCCCACAAATATAAGTTTAATTTAATGTATGTATTTAAAGTCATTGTTCTGAAGTTCAGTGCATTCAATCTTAGTGTTGTCATTGGGCACTGCATCTTAATTTTGACTTGTCTTTTTGGCTTCATTTTAATATTTTCTTATTGTATATTGCTTCTTTTTTGTGGAAGTGTGTGGTAGTGGACTTCTGTCTTTATTAATAAACTTGGTCAATAGACTTGCAGAAATAAAGTCACAATTAAAAAAAAAAATCACTATTTGAAAATGGCATTTTGACTCAGGCCTTGTATGACCGCATACAGAGTAGGATGGTCCTGATCAGCTGCATGAAAAAGAATATATTAAAAAAGTGATCTCGGCCTCTTCAGTGTGACATTTATCCAACGTACTCATGATTGCTGTCTGTCATCACAGTTACATTGCTGGCTTAGATGTCTCAGATATCATAGCTGTGGCCACCGTCTTAATGGTGTGGGCACCAATACTGTCTAGTAACAGAGTTTACCTTGCTAGGTTTGGAAATTCAATCAGAATTTGATTGGATGACTTAATATGTTGATGTTTACTTTTATGACTCTACTATATATTTTGTATCAATACTTTTAACTTTTTTATCTTACTTCCATCATATTTGTAGTATGTCTGTTGTCACTGTCCTTGATTAAAAGCAGACATTTGGGCTTCACATCTTGTGCTGCTGGCATTTATGCCAAGGTGTATATAAATGTTTGCGGGTTTTTTGCATGTGGCTGTTTGTGAGTCAGACTGTGCACCTGACATGCACAAATTACTTAGAATCGAATTTTGAAAACTTCAGTCCTCTATCTTATTAGACATACATAGTTTCTATGATTCCAATGGAAGTGGGAGAATGTGCTCTCATCCATCTGATGTTTCTTCACTTGCTGTGTTGCTTGAAACTCTCCTATAATCTCATATACCAACATCTCTTTGCCTTTTATTTCTCTTTAAGAATTGATTATTTTATGGATTCCTACCACTCCATGTTTCTGTAGTTTCTAAAAAATCTGTAGTCCTCTTCCTACAACTGTTTTTTTAGGCATGAATTGAAACTTCACCTCATCCACCTAGTTTTAGGAGCATATAAAGAAGGCTGCAGTGAGTCTGGTCTTTAACTTACTCTATGTTTTATTTCAGATCTTTTCTCTTGCTCCACCCCATGTCCCTGGTTTCCACATGGCCTTTCACTACCACCACAGAATTTCTAAAGGGACTATCAAGGCATGTTTTGAGGGTGGCTGCTTTTGCAGATGTCATTTAATTCAGCATGCCATCCTCTTATACAGCAACCCTCTTTCTGACTCACCCATAATTATTGCTTTGAGTTTTTACTCAGCTGATTTCCTGCTTCAGAGAGGATATCCTTGCTAAAAGAAGGTTGTGTGCTGCAGTATTTACTCATTTCTGTGACCTGCCTTGTCACTGCCAAGTTAGGAAACCTAAAATTGGTCTTCTGTTGGCTTTGAGTTTGACTCAGTTCAAAGTTCATAGGTAGTGTGATTTGCATGTTCTGGGGTTTGAAGCACATTGTAGACCTAGAAAGTTAATTTTTTGTATGTCTTCTCTGCATTGTTGTAATATTTGGGAAGATGATGGATTACTCTTTTTCATCTTCTGTCCTAAATAGGTCATTGGAGCCTTACTTCTGCTGTTCTCTAAAGAAATATGTTTGCAACTTAGAATTTGCTGTAATGAACTCACTGTCTAACACAGTCTTCTCTTGCTCTTGAGGCATCTGTTGCAATTGATGGGTTGGATGGGGCTCTGAGCAACCTGGTCTAGTGGGAGGTATCCCTGCCCATAGCAGAGGGCTTGGAACTAGATAATCTTTAGGGTTCCTTCCAACCCAAGCCATCTGTGATTCTGTGATTATTTTCAGTAAAAGTTTGTAGCAGGACACATAAAACGTTCATGAGGTGGTTTTGGTTTGGGATTTTTTTAACATATTGCAGCTGTGTGGAGGAGCTCTGGTGGGGAACAGCTTTTGCAGACTGTGGTAACAGATGTATATAATGTCGGCTGAGTTGGTGCATGCTGAGTGAATTAGGGTTGTATCCCATGAAGAGATTTCACTGTGGCCTCCTGAGGGCAGTCTATCCTAAGGCATTATCGTATTGTCAGTGACTTGGTGAGTAAACCTGTATTTTTTAGGGAAGTGGAGTTGCCTGTGTAGATGCAAAGCTGATGGCTGGCATCACTGTTACTGGTTTTGTAAAATCCAGTTCCGTATATCCTGAGCTGTTGGAGGTTGTATCACATGACTTTTAAAGATGGAAAGGATTTCCTACTGAGATCAGTGAAATTTGGATAGAAAGTGGGTATCTAAATCCCAGCTTGCAAAATCTTTGTTACATTATTGCCTACAGTTAAAACATGCATTGTAATGATTATTCATTGCTGTAAGAAAAATTTTCCTACTTTGATGGTTGTTGCAGTGTGAGGTTGCATTGCATGACTCTGAAATCTATATTGCCTGTTGCAATTATGTGACCTTTTTTTTTTTTTTTCTGGAAGAACAGTGTAGTTCATTTAAGTAAAGCAAATGAAAAATGAACTCTTCAAGGCCAGGTGCTCCCACTTGATTCAGTTAATCAGTGTTTGAAAAGGCAGGTCAAGTATGGTTGTGGAGAGAAGTCATTGGGTGTGCTTACTGCCTGAAGAAGTAAGAACTGCTAAGTCCCAAGTTATATTTAATTTTCACGTACACATTGTGTTTAATTTCTCATCATATGCTAAGACTCCTTTTTGCTGTAGATACAGATGTAGAAAAAAATGCTACCTGTACCTTGCCAGATGTCTTTGGATCTGCATGACTATAATCACAACTATTCTGGTATTTTTATGTTTTTATTTTTTATGTTAACATCTCTTATCTGTTAAGGTCTGGGATATGTTTTGTGCATTGTATGTAACAAAATTGCCAGTTTGAGTATGTCGGTATCAAATGCAGTGAGACAACACCCAAGTAAAGCCACCAAAGCTTACTTGGTATCATTACACACACATAGGGCAGTGTCAGTGGGAGCGTGGGGGGCAGATCACTGAACAAATGGAATTGTGTGGATGTTCCTCAGCATTTCCCAGGCTGCTGGCTGATGGTACTGAGGTGCCCTTGTGTGTGTAGTGTGCTGATGGTTTGAAATTGCTACATGATTTTCATCAATTTGATTATGAATAATTGCAAATATGGTGATTTGATAACTGATTACATGGTATTGCTAAAGCTTGTTAGTGGAGCAGTTTGATGTTTTGTGAATTCTAACTTGAAGATCTCCCAGCTCCATATTTCTAAGGCTGAATGCAGTAAACTACGTGTTCCAGCTCTGTGCTGGAGGCTGTACTGTCAACATCCAGATGCCAATGACCTGTTAAAAAGCCCTCAGTTGCAGTGTTTTAATTCTGCTCCTCTCAATATGACCTTTTATCATACTTTTTCAGATAGTTGGTAAATTTCTACTGAAAACTTCCTGCAGCTAAAGAGAAAAGAAGAAATACAGCAATTTTTCATATTTTGTTTAGATGTCGTGTATGGTGAATTGTCCCTGCCATCAGCAGACTGGAACTGTATTCATTCTCTGCAGGCTCTTGTAGCTTTGTTGTTGGAATGCATATATAGAACAGAGAGCAGCTGTAATTTTATAGTTCACCATAATTTTCAGGACACCAACATGGAGATATCCTTAATTTGCAACAGATTACAGGTGCATTGCCTGTTGTATAGAAAGTCTTATCTTATTTTCAGCACTTTTTGTGGTAGCTCAGAAAGGTATTGTTTCGCAGTCTGGGTTTTATACCCTCTGTGATGTCTGGGCCAGGAGTTGTCCAAAAAAGCTTGACAATATGTTTCCCTGAAACTGTGTTGTTAAACACACAGGAGAAAAGTCCTACCATAATCCATTTGGTGTGATGAGATTTGTAGAGTTCCTTCTCTAAGTGTTGTAATCATTCTGTGCAATGGCCATTTTTTTCTGCTTTCTTGCTCTGCAGCTGTTTCTGTACCACTCATGCTACTACAGAACTAGAAAGTGATAGCAGTTACTAGACTTGGCCAGTCCCCAGGGTTACCTGTTACACTGCAGTTGTTTTATAAAGCACAAAATTTCTCCTTCTAGGTGGTGTTGAACTGGAGTTCGTCTCCATCTGTATGGCTGCTGAAATCATTGCTGAACAGGTACTGCTGCTCATTGTCTGGCTTTTTTGCTTGTTTTGTTCCAAACACATTTTTAGTAGAGATGCAGTGCAGTATTAGATAATTTTATGCTTTAATCACTTCTGTCAGAGAATGCAAAGTGGCTTAATTTAGAGTTGCAAGCTTTAAGATAAGTCAAAGAATACTGTGTGCTGTCTGGAATACATTGTAAATTCCTTGGGGCAGGAACTGTGTTTCCATCTGCCTGATGTGTTTTATGTGCTCATATTTCTGTTCAAACAGAAAATTTGTGCAGAGGGAAGGCTGTTCCTTTTAGTTCAGGAGAATGAGATAAATGTCAGTAAATTCTACCCCTTGCATGTACATTTGAATGGTGAGGGAGGGAATTAGCCAACATACATAATCCAAGCAGGCATTTCTAGTCCACACATGAATTTAGTGCACGGTATGGGTTTGGCAGCTGGGTCATGCAGTCTGAGCATGCAGCTCTTCCCCTTAGCATCATGGCATGTTGGATAATGTGAGCTCATGAAGTTCTTACAGATGAAATCTGTTTGGGCTACTTGCAGAGGTGAGGATGTAGTGGTCCAGATGTGGGGGAATAAGGCATTTCTTAGCATACACCCTAAGTGAATTAAAATAGACTCTGAAAGTGGTGATACAGAAAGAAACAACGATTTATAAGCTGGGGTTTCAGGTTGGACTGGTTTTGATCCCCAACCACCAGTTAGCTGTGATGAAAGCAAATTGTGGATGTCAACTAATTGTTGCTGTTGCCTTAAAGCTGTAGGATAGAGGCACTGTGTGCCAAGGTACACCACCAGCTGGAACAACCTTCATGCATGTGGAATTTTGCACCACACTGTTGATATTCTTGACAGAGGTTTCTGTCGTCATCCTGATCATTGTTGCATTGAGTCTTTGCTATGAATATGCTTGAACTGATCTGCTTCCTAAAGAATTTGAAGTTTTCCCAGACCTGAACTGGAAGTCTTGCAAAAAGTCAAGGCTCCTTTTTATGGTCTTAAAAAATGACAAAAGTACACTTTCAGGTTACACTATCTATCTTTGGACTATGTGGAAGATTAAACTTCTGAAAGTTACTTTGATGCTTCCAAGAATTTTTGCTTTTTGGCTTGAGAATTTAATTTGCTGGTGTCAGGCTTCTATCTCTCACTTTGTGAGCCCAAACAGTCCCAGTAACTAAGTAACAGCACAGCTGAATGTTTTCTTAAAAACAATGTTGCTGCTTAGAGATGTGATTTACTGCTTAAGTGTCTGTACATACATACAGAGGCAAAAAGTGATGATGACCTCATCTTCAACAAGCTCAAAAAGCAGTCTCAGTTTTTTAGTCCCCAAGCCAAAGCCAAACGTACTGTGAGCAGACAGTTCCAGTGACTTCAGTTGCAGTATCCCCATTAATGTCAGTGCTCACTTAATTGCTGACATAAGCCTGTTTGTAGTGATCAATGCTTGAAATGTAACCCCCTCCCCCCAAAAAGGATAATCATGCATATTTTCTTTCCTGGTACCTTCACATTGAAAAAAGAAGGAGAAACTAGTTAGTAGTCAGGATTTTGGAAGTAATTTTTTTTTTTTCTAAATTTTGTAAGCTCTTGTTATCAGGCTCTTAAATGAATTTAACAGTGTTCAGACCATGCCTTTTACAGAATCAGTTGTAAGTGATGACATACTGCAATTACTAGAAATACAAAACAGACCTGCATATTTTCTGACCTATTAAAAAAAAAGTATCTTCCAGTTCTTCTACTTGGCAAAAGTTTCTCAGAATTTATGAGTAATGTTCCTCTGTTCCCTTCAAACAAGATTCCAGGTCACAAGCAGACTATTCTGATAAATTCTAGTAGTTTTTAGATGCTGCATATAGGCCTCATTTAATCTGTATTAATAATATTTTAAATTTCCAAATCTTACATTTGAATGCTTGTACCAAAACAGTTATTAATCTTTACCAGAAGGAAAACTTTCTATTTGTGTAATATTTATTGATGTCAAACCCACATTATATCAGCACAACAATCCAAAGTAATGATAATACATTTTTATAAATACAAATAAAAGGTGGCAAAATAATGCTAGTGAAGCTAAACAAAAAAGTAAATTAGCATGTCACAGTTGAGGAAAATTTGGCAAAAGATATGACATACTTCTAGAATAAAATCAGATTATTCCCACCTGAAGACTATGACATTAATCTAGATTAACCATCCCCTTGACTAGTCATATCCTGCACCAGAATAGTACTACCTTGTGTGCTAAAGTTTATTAGTCACTAAAAAACAAAACAAACTTTGTGTACTTACAAAGCAATACACGTATAGCAGTAATGCAATATATGGTGTACACAATTACAAAATTAAAAAAAAAAAAACGCAAACAAACCCCTAAGTACAGGACTTCTGAATAAATGAACTGAGATAAAAGTTTTCAACACTTTTATTATAAATAATGAAAGATACCATATATGTGCTTCATATAAGGAATACAGTGTTTTCCTTTCCTAGCAAAGTATCATAGCTCGTACCATCAAACACTCGTTTTCCATCTCAGGCATAGTAATTCTTCCATCAGTTCTCCTTCCCTCCCCTTCAGCTGAAATTCATTTGGTTCTAATTTAAAACTACCTAGTCAGGTGTGACTTAAGTGGGGTTCCACTTCCAAGTGGATTTGCCTTGCATTCTGTAAAGCAGCCTTCAGGCTTTTCACCACCTATGGTGCACAGACTACCGCTCAAAAGAGTTGACATTTGCCTGCAGTCAGGAGAAGGAAAAAATAAAATCTACCAGAGACATGTTAAGAAGAAAAAACAAAAAGCAAATTGGATTTTTTTTTGCCTATCTTCATTTTCTACTTCCTCAGATTTGCAAACCTATCACCTGTGGTGTATACTTGTCACTTAAATCCGTATTGCAGTTTCAACCCATTTTTCACTTACTATACATTTCTAAAATCCTCATACATATTACACAAGCTTCAAACAGTCAAACATCCCATACATACACTCCCTAGTTTTCAGCTCACCTTAGAATTTCAGAATCTTGAATGGGAGTATTACAAGGTTACACACTGCTGTCCAGAAATCCAGAGTTCCAACCTCTTGCCCAGTCCCCTCCCACCCCTTGCAGTACCTCACTGCAGTGGTTTGCACTGTGAGCATTTTTTTCTCATCTAGTTACCAATGTGTAATCTGGAGTAGATTGTTACTATGTGTCAACTCTTCTTTGTTGTCCTGCAGAAGTAAAATTACTTCTGCTCAGACTCCATTGCTATATGTTTGTATATAAGCCTCCTCCGAGATGGCAAAAAGAAAAAACACAAATTAATTGAAAGTTAGGGTGTTGATGTCCATACTAACAGCACTGAAAGAAAGATTTTTTTTTCATTGTTGAATAAAAAGTAGTTTACAGAGATAGGGCATTTGCTTCCATTTCTTTTCCTTGTCCTTTCCTGTTTTATTCTTACAATATTGCACTTGTTCATCGTAGCTGTCAGAAGGTGTAGCCATTTTAGAACTGTTGATAACCCTTGAAAAAAACATCTTGCACCATTTAAGATTGTATAGCATCTACTTACTGCTTATGAAGGTACGTAGTGAAGAATCTTTCTCTCTGATGCATTTTGGCCTCTAATGAAAAGGATTATGAAGCAACATAGGTTAAGGAACTGGTGAGTGTGATTTGTTGTGCAATGTGTACATTTCTATTAATAATCTATCTATTCTTCTAATTTGGTATAATGAATAAGGAATATATGGTTACTGTGTTTGTTTTTTATCGTTTGTACATGAAGGTGTCTGCCCTTGCATAAAGTGACATAGGAGTATCATTGGTCAAGGCAATGGCTTTCAGTGTTTCTGTTTTGAAAGAAAAGGATGGAAGCGGCAGTTGAATCTACAGGTCATCGCTCTCTATCAGGCCAGGCTGCATTGTCAGGTGGACTGGATTTGCCTCGGGCTGGAAAGCTGCTTTGATGTCTAGTCCTTGGTCACAGAGAGCAGCGTATCGGCTGGCTGAGGGCCGCACCTTCTTTGGCTTGGTCTGCTGAGGGGGTTGTTGCCATTGAGCTGTAGATTGAAAAGGAAAGAAAAAGGGTTAGCCTTCCTGAGCTGTGCACCTAAGTGTGCCAGATGCTCAGTCAACCCTTTGTGAAGGAGATGGTAATTTCTGAGAAGCAGAAAACCATTATTTTAAAGGTAAATATGTTTAATTTCTTGGCGTTGTTTTTTGGGATTTTTTCTCAGCATCTAGTTTCACCTTAAAATGTGGTAACTCTGTGTTACTTTTTGGCATTGTTTTCTACATTTCCTTGTGCCACTGACAAGGGTGACAGCAAGGAGGTTGTTTCTGTGCACTCCTATTACAGTAACAGGCCTGTTCTAGGGTTACTTGTTGCGTATAAAAGGAAATAATCTGGATGCCATTGGCACCCCTTGTATGCTGAAGAATGCTGAGCCAAATCAAGAGATTCACAATTCCCACTTCCAGCACCATCCCAGAAGCCGTCCTTTATCAGTCTCTCTCCTTCCCCTTCCCCCTTAATTCTTGCTATGAGACTGGTCAGAGATACTTCTTTAAGAAACATTCACTATGGGGCTGCTTTGGAACAAAATGAGTAATTAAGCAGAAAGCCATCAAAACATCTACTACATTTTTGGTAGCTGTCACAGGTGTATTACAGACTAATGTACAAAAGAATACAAAAGGTTAGGGAAGTGCCAGCAAAACAGTAGTAATAATGATCTACAAAAATCATATGATCATGCTGTTATCTGTTGTTAATTAGCTATATTTAATGTACTAAGCAAAACCAGAAAGCATGCAAGCTTGTTTTGCTTTAGGTGTCTGAAAGATGGTAAAATATACTTTGACAGAGCATTTGTTGTCTTGAAGTGGATGTTTACTATTGAGGAGAAACTATAAACAAAAGAAAGAGAGACCAATGTAAACCATTCTGTGAACAACCCAAAACTTATAGAACTGTTGCTTTTGGGGGGATTAATATGATCATGAAAATTGAAGCCACTTACTATAAACATCCAACCTGGCAGTGCAAGACACAATCCCAGCCTCGTTCTTAGCTGAAACAGTGTACCAGCCAGCATCCTCCTTTGTAGCTCCCTGAATAAGCAGGCAAATGTAGCCGTAGTTATCCTGGTGCATGCTAATCAAAAGAAAAGTAGAAAATTATTATTTAAATCACAAACCAGTGTAGGCTATTTTAAAATGGCATTATAAACCAACCCAGTCTTAATTAGAGATTAATTATAGTCTAACTTTATTTAAAGTTTTAATTAAAATGGAACTTCCTCTGAAATCAGCAAGTAGAAAGTAAAACCTTGAGTATGCTTGACAATTTGGCAGTTTAATCTCCTCTATTGAAATTTAAGCAGAAAAAAAACATGAAGTAGCTTTTCTTTCACAATTATGGATTAAGACATCTGGAGTAGCAGGAACACCAGCTTTACCCAGACTTTTAGTGGAAAGGATAAAGAAACTCGAGGAAGATCTTAAAATATAAAATATATAAATAAAATATAAAATACTGAATATTTGTTGCTTAACTGTACAGCAGAATTATGAATCAGAGTTTCTGCTGAAAAGAACAGAGTGTTCCTTTGGATCCTTGATTTTCACTAGCAAATTTCTGTAGTCTAGATTCAAGAAGAGAAAAACTAGTTCTCCTCTTGCTTAGAGTGCAAAGGTAATTGTGTAAGTCTAATGATGGAGAACAAGTAACATTTTATTTCTGGTTCAGCCACTAGGCTGGCCGCAAGTTTGAGTAAATGTCATAAATTATTACAATCACTAGTTAATATTTATGAGATGCCCTTTACACAAAGTGTTCATGTGACCTTTTAGGTTTTTATTTGTTTTACAGGATAATTCATTGTTGAAGTTACACATGGGAAGATTATTCTAGGTCAGTCTAACCTCACTCGGTCAGTGTTGTATGTGAGTGACTCGTTCTCTTTCTTCCAAAATATCTGAGGAGATGGCTCTCCTGAGATTCGACACTCCAGTCGCACTGGGAATCCCTCAGTCACACCTGTGTTTTGTAGCTTCTCTATAAACACTGGTGCTTTTTGTACTTCCTTAGCTGTGAAAATAAAGATCACAGTTGTGTTGACATTAGTCTGTGAAAAGATTGTTTTTAGCACACTGCTGAAAGAAAGACTATTACGAAAGACCTAAGTGGCAGGAAACATAAGTGTTGTCTTCATTAATCATGAAGTTCAGTCCTGGTTCCTCTGAAGAAACCAGTCCCATTATTATTTTAACAGGGAAAAGTGAGTGCTAGAAAGCTGATTCTTTCCTAATATAATTGAAAGGTAGAGCATGACGACTAGATAAACTCACTGCACTATGCTTGGTAAAAAGTGCTCCCCCATATTCCACAAAAGCATGGACTTTTAACTGAAGAAGGAACTGCTCTACCAGAAGTGTGCAGCGGCATTAGTCTGATGTGCTGTGAAACGCACAAGGCATTCTCACTGGCACAAGGCATTCCCACTGACTGCCCAGGGGTAGACGTGGGTCTGCACAGATTGTCATTACAAAGAAACATGCAGGGAAATAGTCTGGTTTGTGGCCTCAAGGCCAGTAGCCTCCTTTTCTTAACTGTGCACAGCCGTTACATGCCAGTCAACATATGCCACAACATAGCATGAATAGCTCACCTATAAATATACCATACTTCTGTTACTGCCAGGTTTCCTTTTCTTACCCTCCACCCCTCAACGTGTCGTTTTGCATCATTCATGTTTCCTTTTTCCATGCTCTCCTGGCAGTGCTCAGTCTGAAAGCTTAGCATGAAGATGTTACCTGCAACAGTGAGCTCCAGGCTGAATGAATTTTCACCAGCCCGATTGCTGGCAATGCACGTGTAGATTCCAGCATCTCTGGATGTGACCGGTTCTATGATCAAGGAGTGCACCCCATTCTCACGCACCAACATTTTGTGAGAACTGTCAGGGCGAATTGGTCTGCCATTAAGTTGCCAGCTTAAGTCTGGAGTTGGTAATCCACTAACCTTGAGTGTAAAGAGAACAGGGGGAAATTGTTTTAGCCACATGAAACAACTGGAGGAGTCCTGACTTGTTACTTCAGGGAAGTTTGGTTTGGCTTGCAACGGCAAGTGTACCAAAAGATTTAAAGATCCAATTCTGTCCTGATTTACACATTGAGTCAGCTGTAGTCATTTACTTGCCTTCTGGCCAACTCCCTGAATTCCATGATGTCTTATGGGTGCGACTGAAAAAAGATCAGTGTGTAGATAGGCTAGAAGCTAAATAATAATACATTGCAAAACAAAAGGCAGGGTGACACCTTTTGTCTTTTTTATTGTTTGCTCTTTAGGTGGAATGAGAAGATACTCCTTTCTAGATTAACTTCTTGTTGGAAAACTTGCAGACAAAAAGATGTTAGCTGACTAACTGCTGACTTCTGAAGTTGCATTCCACTGAGGTGTGCCCTAGTGACAGCACCACCTGCACTAGTTAATGCTTGGTCTGTGTGGACAAGTCCAGCACTCTTTAGAGCCATGCCACTTGCTGTGGAGAGCTTGCTTCAGAGCAAACAGCTTCTCCCAAATAGGTAAGCATAAAGTAAACAGAAGTCACCCAAGCCTGAATTATTTCTGCTCAGCAGAGTCACAAATCAGGTTTACACTGTTTGAAACTTTCAACGGGAGTTCAAAACTCAAGTAGTAAAAGGACTTAAAATGTAGAAACACATAGCCTTTATAGTGTGCGCTGCTTCCCTCCACACCCCCGCATAGTTGAATTCTATAAATCAGTTTACTGCGAGCTCTAAGATTCGCCCGAAGCACTTTCATTGGAGGGGAGGCAAACTTTTATTGTCCACTTACTCACTCACAAGCAATGAGATTAATTACCCTGCTAACAGGCGCCGAAACTGCCAATAGGCAAAACTGCTTTGAAAAGAAACCAATGTGGTTTTTGAGTCAGCTGATGTTATCGAAAGGCTGCTGCTACCCTTTGCGTGACACTTGCCTTGCAGTCCATCCTGCATAGTTTTCCTTCTTGAACAGTCAGGTCTCCAGGAGCCTGCAGAAAATGAGGCCGGAAGAATCGTTCCTGAATTGGTTCATTTTCATCACCACTGTCCCTTGATCGAGATCGTGGTCTTAAAATAACATGAAATAAAGGTAATTTATTTTTTTTCTCTGCTAAATCAAAAGAACCATAATCACTTATAAGACTGGTTTGAATTTTAAACCACTTCTTTCACCCCGTATTTACACACATGCACTGGTAGCATTTGGCCCAGACTGAGTTAATTAAGACACTGCAATTGTTGAATTACTTTCTTTTAATTCACGTGTTGTGAGAAACTATGACCTATAAAACAATATTGCTACAGAATAATACCTTGTAATATTAATGAATTTTATGCATGATAGTATTTTTGTTTAGTCTGTAAATCTCTGAAATACAAATAAAACAAGTTGGCAGGTCTTGGCATGTAGCTTCTGTTCCCCATTTCTAGTGTCCTGTGTATTTAATCCCCCCACTGCTGCTGATTACACCAGAAAGTACATGGGCTGTTCATTAAGCATGGTTCCGTTTTAGCAAATAACAGCAGCTAAAAGCTAACTCATCTCAAGTGACAAGAGACCCTTGCATCAGACTTCTCTTGGTTCTGCACTAGTGAAGACTGTACATAAAATCCTATGTCTTGAATTGCTGTGGATATATTTCTTCCTCATTAAACAGGTTTTTTGTGTGGGATACTCTTGAATGTTTTCAACATCACCAAACTGTGGAATTGAAACAATGAGAATTTCAATTGTAAGCAATAGGGAGAATAACTTTGGTTGCTAGTTTTGGTTTGGTTTTTTTTTTAATAAAGGTACCATAAACAGTTTGATAAATAATAAAAAGGAAAGAAAAACAATTCCCATACACAGTATCAATCACCTTAAGCTTCTATGATATCATTTAATCCATTTTCAGCATTGGCTATTCTTAGCTGTTAATTTAATCTATCAAATCTTTTTTAAGTGGTTCCTCATTTAACTAGATTTTTATTTCCATTGAAATTAGATTATTTCATTTGTGTGATTTAGTAATCAAAGAATCTTGAAACAAAATTTTAGATCCATTTTTGTCCTTGCCTGATCAGCTCCAGTGGGTTCCATTCTGGAGCCAGCTGCTGCCTACAGTAACATCCTGTGTAAAGAAGAGGAGCTACTCAAATGTCCTCCAAAGACCACGTTTATCAATGACATATTACACTGAAGTTCTCTTTTCTGAGTCCCACATTGTGTTAACTTTTGCCAGTGTTTCTGTTTTGGCTGCTGTTTGCAGTGCCCATGCTGCAGTTTAGGTGCCTGCATGCATTTTCTACTGCCCAAGGTCATTTCTCCAGGCTAAAATAATTCACAACAAAAAAGAGCCTAAACCCCTCAACGGCTCCATTTGGAAAACAAGATGCTGTACTACTGCATAGAACATAAACACTCCAGCTGCACGCTCTGCTCCACTGAGGTTGCAGTTAATTAGAGTTGCTTGAATTTGATTTATTTTGCCCTGCTCTGTTGTTGCCGTTTTCTCTGCTATTGCTGTGTTTGAATTGGCCAGGCATCACCTGTGCTATGGTATTCTCTTTTATTCAATGTTGACTTTTTAATGATCATCACAGTTTTCCAACAGCTGTAACTAAAGGCAAACGGAGGGGCTGGGGGGGGCTTATATAGATATCCAGTTTATACTGCTTAATAATGCAGGACTGGATACCGAAATGGGAGACAATCCCTGCACACACACGCTAAGAGCTCATGTAACTCTTCAGGCACCTAAATCCATGTGTGAAGCACCTCATGGTTTTTGCCACTTGAACATGTCTAAAGCTACTTCAGTAGGTCCAACATGGCAGCTCATAAGCAACTCTGAGCTTTAGTTGGCGAGCTCCTGATGAGTTTTGGAGACATAGATGTCTCGTGCAGGTAGATGGCATGGAAGATGGACAGCAATAAGGAAAAGGTATACTGATATTGTTTGGTAATGAGTTCTGCAAGACCAACTAGAAATGATGGTATCTAGTCAAGTGCTGCACAGTGCAAGCAGCTTGAGTAAAATCTGCCTCCACATTATTGATAAACATCCTGTTGATAAGATGCCAACAAAGTACAAGTTACTGGTGCTTTGTAAGGTTTTGCGAAGCTGAGCCAAACAGGTGAATTGGCACCACAGGAGTGTGAAAGCCACCATCTCATGGCTGAAGCTGCAGGAAAAGGCAGCTCTAGTCAAAACTGGGAGTGGTGTGTAGAGGGAAGTTATGCTAAATAAAATAGAAAACAAAGAAGATAAGAATTTGTGACCACAGATGGTGCATTTCTTTTTACCTCTTTGTAAGTTTACCCTAAAATCACGGACTCTTTTTTAAGCCTTTGTCTTGAGAGGTGAAACTAGGATCATTTCAATTCTAAAACATTTTGTGGTTTTAAGCAAATAATGAAATTAGTAAAGCCAAGTAGCTTCAGATGTCTAGGAATGACAAATTGCAAAAGACTGGAAAAACTCTTGGATTCATTGTGGGCTCTTCAGAGTTGCAGTCCACACTGCAGAGATTAGTTTCAGCAGAACTGACATCATGTACTAAACGTGTCCAGGGGAGACTCCATGGGTTGGTATGGTGCAGTGCACTGGGAATTTCAGTCAGCAAGAAGATGAAGAAGACTATGACTGACCATATGGTAATGATCACTAATTTGGAATAAAGGAGATTACATTCAAATTAATCCCCTAATTGAGAGCAGGGTGATAGGAATGCTAAGTTTTTAAAGCTTCTTTAAATCTCATGCATTTTAAGATTATTTTCTCATGCATTTTAAGATTTATTTGGGACTCTGGCTGCCATGCTTAGGTGACACAATGTTTGTTGAGCAGCTCTGTCATCTAAGGGATTGAGTCCACGCTTTGTAAACATCAAAAGATTTGAAAGTGGCCACCAACATCAAGTGATGCTAAGAAAGTGATGTTGTCAGCAAAGTAAATTTCAGAAAAATACATTAAAAGTGAAATCAAACATCAGAGTTGTGCCAGAACACATTCTGTAAGAGGTTAAATATACTTCAGGAAAAAGCCTGTCAACAGTGTAAGAAGTCAAAAAGTTCATTAAGCTAATAAATACACTTGTAATGAAAGAAGCAAACAGTTTTGCTACTCTGAAGCAGAAAAGCTCATAGAAATAATATTGTAGTGCCATAGGAATATAACTTATCAAAAGTCAATGGCAATAGACACGACAAATACCACGGTATGTGGGGGAACAGTAGTTTGGGATATTACATTAGAAAAGCCAATGGCAGGAGTCTGTCTTAGGAAGGTTTTATGTGCTCCCATTTCATCAGAGTGAGTGAACCCTCCAGCTGGAGTAGTGAGAACTGTCACTAAACAGAGATTCTGTGCTGAATGCTTACAGAAACCACTCTTCCAGAGCGAAGATAATGGGATAAGCACTTCACATGGTAATTTTACAGGAAATAAGAATTCTCAATAATTGCCCTAATTTTAATTAAACTGCTCTACAGAAATTTCTTATTTATTATTCATTACTCACTGGACAACCCACCCAAAACAATAGTGGCTGCCTGAGTGCCTCGTCTCCATTAGAAAATAAAATACCAGCCAGAAGCAGCCTTGGACTTTGAATGCATTTGGAGAGATTGAAAAGAACCTCCTCCATTCTTACCTGAGGGTTCTGTCCATCATAGAAAGAGAGACACACACATTTTGTCCTTCAGGAAGCTGCAGGAGTGGCAGCTGCTTGATGCTTTCACCCCTACCTACCTTCCCGTTGTCTTTGCTTTTAAGGGTCTTTCCCCTTTGTCATCCCATGTGCTTATTCAGCTGGAACCTGATTCCTCAGGGCAGCTTTTCCCTTCAGAGGTTAACATGGACTTTCCATATTTACCCATTGTCTGAAGGTGCTAAGTGCATTAGTGACTGGACAGGCTACACCAGGTGGTCCCAGCCTTTTCTGTGCTGTTGTCACAGTGCAGCCTGGCAGGGTATTCCCCTCCAGAGGCACTCTGAGCTTTGAGTGTAACACAAAGGGTGACACACTGCAGAGGGAGTTGGTGGCCATCTCAGAGAAATGCTGGGAAATGCTTTCAGGGTTGCAGTTTGTTCCATGCAGGGATAAGACTGACAAGATCTTTTAACCAACCAGCCTCACTTCCTAATACTTTATAGCTACCAGAGGAGGGAAGAGAGCCTGTTTTACATGCAGCAGTTCTACATTATATACTAGTACCAGTACTATTACAGAAATCCTTTCCTGGTTGTACACTGACTGTGTAATTGCATGTACTCTGTATATTAGTTGGGCAATATTGGGATTCTATGGCTGTTGGAACCATTAAACAAAGCACATGCCTCATTACAGCAGAATCCAGAAACCAGAGCCCTCACACTCCCTTGAAAACAGTTCTGGTAACCAAATTTTTTTTTTTTTTTGGTATCGTCTAAAGCTATCTGAGCTGTGCTAAATCGCCTCATAAATGCTTTGAGCAAAGAAAAAAAATTATTTGAAGGGAAAATTCCCTTCTATGGTCCAAAAACATAACCCATAGCTTCTTATGGCAATAATTGTAAACTCACCAAAGATAAGTTTAATACTTTATTTCTGACTCATAATTCCTTATAAGAAACGGAACTGAAATATTAAATACTGAAATACTAGAATATTTCTAATGTAAATCTGATAAACCTCTTTGGCATGCAGTTATAAAATTACTTACGAGACATTTACTAGAAGCTGCAGAAGATGGAAGTTCCTGGTAGAATCCTAATCACGTGAAATATTTTTAAAAAGCTTATGTGACAACAGCCTTCCCAACAGCTGATAGTGTAATTTGAGATACAGAGAAACTAGTGAACACCACAGAGAAGGCAGGAAGAGATAGGGAAATTTAAAGACATTTAAAAGTCATGTCATTTCAGAACTTGGTTATACTTCTGAGTATGCAAGTTCTGCAGCAATTTTCAGACAGCAGTGGTCACGTTTCTTCCTGAATGCCATGCTTTTAACTTTTCTGCTTACATCACATTCTCTACCTTACCACAGTTATTTTACAAAATCCATATTATTAAAAGAAAAGAAACATCAAATACCTTCTTATGTGAGGCTGACCTGAAGGTGACCAAGGACTGCGGCCTCTTTGATTTACAGCTTGAACCATCAGCCTGCCTGTGCAACTTACTCTGCCCTGTTAGGATGATAGAGAGAAAGGAACATTAAAAGACTTAAAATATGTAATAAATGTTCAACCTGATCTGTTCTTTTTTTTGCCTGCCTGTTTTATCAGCTTCCAATCTAACACAGAACAGACTGGAATGAGTGTGACTATAATACATTCATTAAAAAAAAAAAAAAAGAAAAAAGAGACTGTCAATCAGTTTTTATTGACTGTTATTTATATGGGCAGGAGGTTTCTCTGTGTATGGCAAGTGGGCAGAATGACAAGTTCAAGGTCCCGAAGATGGCCCATGGCGAGTGTTGGCAGTTAACAACAGAGTTGCTGCCTCCAAAGTGGATTGATCTACTTAATCTGGTAGGTCCACAACTCAAAAACCCCCTCATTAATGTGAAAGCCAAAGGAATTTGACAGGTACTTAACAGGTCATCTCTGCAGAGTGAATCTGGTTTGAGGAATTGCACTGAAAGGTACAGCTGTACTGATGGGCATTGGTGATAATTCAGGTTATTTTTAATTAAATAAATAAAACATGGCTCTGGTATTTGGTCCTCTTTTTTTCTTTTACTTTGTGTTTTAGAAGACAGGTTCTCCACCACAAGCACTAGTCTTAACAGATTCGGGATGGGACCACCCCGTAAGGGATAAAAGCATCTAGTGGTCCTAATAAATAACAGCTCTGCCCCCTGGACTGGTAGCAGTAAGGCAACATCCACATCAGCTCTGCAGTGTATTTCAGCTCTCAGCTGTGAGCTCCACACTCAAGTCTGTCAGCATAAAAGACAAATATTTTTATCACAGTACTTGCGGGGCTGCAAATAGCAGTTCTTTAAGAACTGTCCAAAGTCCATCAAAAAGCAATTTCACCAGGCTCATAAGCAGCCTTTGAATAGCAGCAACTTTTGTGTTCACTTGGAAATGAAGTCAGTGTCCCACTTCTATTCCAATGACACATTTAGTCTGCAAGTAAAATCCCTGCATTAAAAAAAAGCCATTGTGCAAGACCCACAGCAATTCCTTAGGTAAAATCTTTATTTTCCCCCTGATGTTACAAGACCATTAAAGACATCTGAAACAAATGGTTTTCTATTTTGGGTACCTCTACGTATTAATATTTTTCTGGCAGGTGATGAATACACAGTTTGGGATCATTTCTGCATATCTGAATACATGATGGTGTCACAAATGGAAGCACAAAAGGACAATAAGGAATTTGGATAGGGAAGATTAAGCAGGAAGCCAAAGATTTCAAAAAAGTCACAAGATGAAGAGGAAAGAAGCACTGAGTAGGAAATAATTCATGAGATAATGTCCTAGAAACTAAGGGCACTCCAGTCTGAGGACTGTGGGTGTGTAATGCAAAGAAGCAAAGAGAATGGGATAAAAAGAAAGAAGGTGAAAATAAGAACTCAATGCAAGCCCATACAGTTCATAAAAAGAGCTCAGTTAAGGGATATGACCTCTAAGTAAAGGCCTAAACCAGGCAAGGTTTTGTGTTTGTTTAGGCCCAGGGTCCCTTTGCTCTGGATTAAATTCTGTGGCAATTTTTACAACAAACCTCACTGGTGTGTCAGAACTTTAATTCCAGCTCACTGCACTTTACACCGTGGGCTATGGGGCCTGCCGTGTTAACTACCATGGACCATCTCCAGGGTCTGTCAGCAAGGCATTTTACACACATAAATCCTATTATGTTAGTCCAGGTCATGAGATGGCATGAACTGGCAGAGCTTTAATGAACTGAATCCTTTGCTTTAATAAAACTAATTTCTATCAGCTGAGAACACGTCTTTGGTTTTAGAGTTTGGTGATTCCAACAGCAATGACCAAACACAGCAGCAGCCTAGCAAATATCTACCGGTCCATCAGAGTTCTGATGGGAGCTCCCTTATATTTATGTACTTTGCTTTCTTAAGGAAAGGCTGCCAAATTTGCCTAAGTTTGAGATAGCTTTGAGATGTGGACAATTTTCCATTAGAATTGAGAAGACTGCCAAAATTATTTCCACTCAGGATGACTTAAAAGAATTGGAATCCAGATCTTTGAGTGTGAAAGGCTAGTACATTAACTCACAGCCCTTTTTTGCCTCCATTGTACTGTTAAATGCATAGTAAAAGCAAGCAAATAGTGGAAGAGATAAGGATGTTTGCTTGGGAATTACACCGTAAAAAAGAGAACAGAATGGGCTTGGTGAAACAGATGTTTTGTTTAGGGGAGCCAGAGGAAGATGCTTCTGGTTCTTCTCCAAAGAGGGGGAAAAGCACAAGCACAGAATTTTACCATCTAACAAAGCTGCTTTTTCAAGCTCCAAGCGGGGAACCACACAAACCCAGCTGATTTTAGTACATCCAAAAACCCACTAACAAAGTAGTGCCATCAATGACCAGAACTGGTAACCTGGGTCACTGTTGTGTCATTGAATGAGCATTATCCAGAACAACAAATGCTCCAAAGTAGGCTGTAAATATTCAGAGTACAGTGCCCAAACACAAAGGCAGTTTGTTCACCACATTCCCCAAGACTTCAGATCACACAGTAACAGTACACAGTGAAACTCTGTGCATGCACTGAGACAACACTTAGAGAAAGATGAACAGGAACCATTTCTTACCTTGAGCATGCATATATTTTCTAACCTGTTGTGAAATCTCACAGTTTAAATGGTACCAAATATTGTAACGTCATCTATGTGTAAAAGCTCCCAGCTTGAACAATTCTGTGGCCTTATTCTATTTCACTAGTATTTATTTTACTTATATATGTAGAAATAATAATTAAACCACATACATTTAAGCACTGCGGTTCATAGAATCTACCCAAAAGCTGCTCTCTGTGTGTTGCCCGTGTGTACAAGCCCTTATACTCACAAGCCTCCTGCAGTATGAGCAGGACTGACAAGCTGAAGACTGAGACAAAAATGGCAGTATCATGCTGAGTAACCTAGCAACCTGCACAACACAGCACAACACTCCTGCTTAGATTAAACTCTGTCTCAGTGATACAGTTTGTTATTCTACAGTGTGATTCTGCTTGCAGGCCTAGTCTTGGCAAGATGTTTGGCATGACAGAAGAAAATAATTCATTACATCCCAAAAGTTATGTTACTGCTTTGGTTTCGCACGTGCAATTCTTTTCTCTCAATTTGCTGTGGTGTAGGAAAAGTGGATCGAAAAAGCTACTTCAACAGGATGAGTGACCTGTAAGTTTGGCTATGTCTAATGAACTAGTGGGTTTCTGCTGTGTACCCTCAACTCTTGTATTAAATCTGCAAAGAAAAAATGGCATTGCTAAACCAGTAACACTCTGTGTTTCAGAAAAGCACTGTTTAAGATCAACGCAGGACTGCTACATAATAGTGCTAGATTTTTTTGCCTTACAGACTTGCAATCTGCCTAATGTAAGCATGCTGAGGTGTGATATACTCCCACTCATTTTAGAAAAATTGGCCTCAGTCAGTGAGCAGGGTCAACAAAAGAAAGTTAAATCACTGGACTGCGTTACTTCTGCTGGTAAACTGGATCTTTTTCTCCCTTTATATATATGTGCTCTCCATGCTCAGTTAGAATATTGAGATGTTATCAGCTGAAACAACTAGTGGAAGAGTAATTAAAAAATTACACCCCTCCCCCTGAAACCTCAAACCGTAGGAAAAAAACTACTGTTGAGTTGCTAATCTCTTGGAGATAGAAAGGTCCCACCCTACTGATGCAAGATGAAAACAGAAATCTAACTTGCATACTTTACGGTGACTTCATCATTTAATTAAATCATGCATATGTGAGATGAGATAGTTTTCTGAAGATTTATGTCCAGAAGGATGTTTGCTCTGGAGCCAAACCTTCATTTACCTGTGGGTTAGCAGCCATAATGGTGTAATTCCCATCATCATCCAGGGTGGAGGCTGCAGTATGCAGTGAGCAAGTTCCATCAGGTTCTCTTTGAATTCGGTAGTGATCACTTCGTTTAGAAATTTGCTTCCCATCTTTAAACCAATAAATCTGCAGGGAGAAAACAAAGCACAGCTGGTAAGAGGTGGGTTCCCATTGTCATAATTTCTCATTTAATAGCACTAACAAATTTAACTGCTGAAAAACTCGCTGGTAAGTAGTAAAAGAAAACTGCTTTGATCAATTTCTCATTCTATGAGCCACTGTCACTAACAGTTATAAGATTATCAGTGGACCAAAGAGAAACAACAGTCTGAACATTTTCCAACAAAATGTACAGCTGCATAAGGCTGAACATTTCAAGAACTGAAACTAAACGTCATTACAGAGAAAAGATTACTAATTTCAGAGATTACTAATTTTATGTTTATTTTGCTTAAATCTGAAGAAGTTGTAGACAAAACTAGAGAATGCAACATAAATAAAAAAAAAAATCAAGATAATGATAGGCTGAATTAATTCAATGATGAATAAAATAGAAGCAATGATCTCACTGTTGAAACACCCTTTTGTCTCATATCCATTACGCTGACTGGACTGGACCAAAATGCCCGAGGGGATAGAGCTGCTCCCTGGCAGTGAGCAGCTTAGTGTGTGGAGGGGCCAGCTCCGTGTAACGACATGATTGAAACTAACAATGGCACCTCGGTGTGACAGGCCAGCTACCCAAGAGGACAGCTTTGCAAAGTAATAGGAAATACTTCAAAGCAAAGCAGCACATCGACGTCCGCTAATAACTGCATGCCAACACCAGCACAGTTCCAAGATGCACAAAACGGTTACATTGGCTATCAAACAGAGGGCTTTTCCAGGACTTTTGATACATAATTTTATTCTCTGGCTGACCCAAGATATACTTTCAGTGAGCCAAAAAAATGATGTATGAAGAATAATATCTTACAGTAATCCATGAATTACACACACAAAAAATGTATTTTTAGTGCTTCAAGCTTGAAGGGAAAAAAAAAATTGACCTAGCTTTCAGGATTAAAAAAAAAAAAAAAAAAAAAGTAAAATGCCAAACTGATATCTGCTGGAATCAAAAGTAAATGTTGTGTATGCATGAACACACACAGAGGAATATCTGAAAAATGTTATACTAGGAAGGCTGTACTCAGCCACCCAAACCCATATTTTTGTAGAACATTATTTACTTGTCATTTCTGAAATGTGTACTACACATAACATCAAGTGTGTTCAGCATTTGAGACACTTGTGCAGATACCTACACCATTTTTACGAAGCCAACTCATTCAAAGTACATCTGTATTTGTCCTGGTCCTGCTGGGACTATTTAGCATGAGGAAAACACACACATTTTGCTCAGCCTCATTCTTGAAGTGGGAATTTGGGTCTTAAGAGTGAGGAAAGGGTGCTGGCTCTCTAGTAAAAAATGAAGTGACAGAGCAATGTGCAATTCAATTCCTGAAAGAGTTTAATCTGCTGGGTTCTTCAAAGTTTGAAATTCATTCAGTTGGGGGAAAGTTAAGGATATACTTTTGAACGTCGCAAAAAACAATGAGGATTTTTTTGGTGAAAATGAGTGGAAATTTTCCTTAAAAATTTATTACTGTGTATGATTTTTATATTAACAAGCATTGTGCGTAAGTTGAAATGATTTCATTTCCTCAATAGCTGGTTATACTTGTTTCCCATTTTGTCTGTCAGCAGCCTTGCAAAGACTCTGTGGCTGGAACAAAAGATTTAGTCACGTCTTCTTGTCTGCTGACAGAGCACTTACTGGAGATGTAAGAGATACCTGAACGCTTATATACACATGCTAATGGGTGCTAAAGCAACATTGCTGCAAAAAAAAAAAAGAGTTTTAATTTGCATGCTTTACATGTGTCACAATGTTGCTTGGAAATCTACTGCATTAAGTAGTAACTATTTAATAACAGTACACTTATCAGAAATGTCAGGAGACATGCATGGAAACACACACAAATATTAACTGAAGCAGCTATCCAAACATCATGGATATGTTGTCCAAAACTTATTTAAACTAAGTTTAAAAGCATTGGCATCCCATATGAGCAGTAAATTCTTAATATTACCTTTATCTGACATGAAGTTAATAAGTAAAACACTACCAGTGCAGGAGACAATGGCCCTTGCAGCGAAGTATTTTATTTCTAGGACAACTTTTAATAAATGTACCATTAAACAATGTAAGCTCTGGACAGTGCATCTGGATTGCTTTTATTTGCACCAGATTTTCAGAAACCCTTGTGTAATGACTAGGAATACAATGGCATACACAGTACAAAAGGGGGGTTGATCTTGGGCAGAATAGGCATTTTTAATCACCAAGAATTGTATTCAGCCATGTGAAGAGCGAGCAGTATGAGATTTATGTAACATTTGTGTCCCAATTAACCTCTTGTATGGAATTGTCTTAATTCTGAGGTGAAATAATCCCTTAAAAAGAAGTATGACATAGTCCCTCCTGTAGCACCACAAGTTTCTCATTTTGATGAGAAAACAGTTTTACACTATACCAAAGGTTATAACAAAGAATATGCTCAGATTTAAAAAGTCATATATATGAAGACAGAATTTGCACATCAGTATTCAATTCACATGGCATGTTCAAGGGAAAAAATAATCAAGCCAATAACTGCGCTTAGAAAAATCCCTTGTAATGAATGCCAGATTTTAGAAACACTACAGTCCTTCCCAAAGCCATTCCTTGGCAGACCTAACAGAATACTTAGAAGGGAGGAGCTTCAAGTTAGTAAATTATTTCCAGCTTTTCATTTGCCAAAGTAAAAAATCTATTCCCAAGCAACACTTCCAGCTTCAACAAATGACAGCAGAAGGGCAGCCCTCAGCCACTGAGCTTTTCAAAATTGCTGTCTTGGAATGCTCTGGCAGATGAGGGCGAGACACGGCCTTGCAAAGCCTGGCTAACAAGCAGCCATACAACAGGACTGATATCGGTTCCATCCCAAGCAACTTAACAAATTACACAAAGCATCTGCGAGTGAATGGAACAAAGGGCCAGAGTTCCAGGTGCAAGAGCAAATCACTTTTTCATGTGCGCGCTTTGACACTGCAGGAAAACAGAGCACCGCTGTGACTCACAGGGCACTCACATCAGATGCTCCTCTGTAAGGGCATGCTTTAGGGGAAGTACTAAGAATTCGGTTTCTTGGCTGTGCAATCCTTATCGCCCCAGTGAGGGAAAGGAGACATCCCCTTTCATCTGTCTTAAATCAGACAGAGAAACTACACCTTAATTGGAAACTGTGGAAATAAGGGAATGGTGAAGTTGACTAAGGCTGACTCATAATAGGTCATCTAGCAACTTAGTCATAAGCCTCAGGCAGAAAGAGTATCTCTGCACACACTGCACTTCTGTCAGCAAGAGACCCATTTGCATTCCACCCTTGTTCAGCACAACAGACTCTTACCTATGGTCATCTCAGAATGCCAGATGCAAAAAGTTTGGTTTCAGTCTGTCTGGGCTTATCTTCTCAGTGTGTGTGTCCTCAGTTTGAAGCAGAAGTGCTTTTTTGATATAACCCCACTTACTTTGCAGTGGTTCACATCATGTTGTGCTCTTGGAGCACAGAACTGGATTCCTTTCAGATGAAATTAAGCCAGATGATGTGCTCCAAGAACTCATCTAATGTGCATCTGCTTCAGTCTGTGGGACAAGGTTAGAGCTAGAGTGGAGTAAAACCTTTTGACATGTGTGCAGGGATGTATATCTCATTCTAGAGATTTTCTTCTTCTGGTCTGCACTCCTTGCTGATGTAGATGTAGCCCTAGTTCTCTGCTGATCTTCCTCTGCTACCTCATAAAATCCTTTTTTTTAAATTAACAGCTTGTACAGTATCATACACATATATCAATGGGCATGTAAAGTCACTTGCACTTATCTCTGTTTGAAATCCTAAATACCCATAAAACTTACTCTAGATGAGAGATTTGGATGTGAGTGCTTCCTTGAAGCTTTTATGTAACAGATAGGGGGCATCTTTGATCTTGTCTAAGAAGACAAGAGCCCCTGTCCACCAGAGGTCACTGTGAGAGTAGGGGACCTCGCAGGGAAGACACCGGCTCTGGCAGGGGAGTTGAAGAGGCCGCTGCCGGTTGCCTGCTGCATGATCAGTCAGTTGATTGCCAAGCAATTTTTGAAATGGTTGTATGCAGCCTACCCAAGGAGGGCATTCTTCCAAACTACTGACATCATGCAACTGGTACTTTTACATTTCTACGTGGAAATGCTTCCCAAGCCCAACCTTCCCTCAGAAGTTCATCAGTAAAACCTCACCATCATGTCTCATCTTGCAGCTGGGATACATGGGAGCTTATGGTATTTTATTACGCCTTCTTCTACATTCCAGTAAAATCTAGTCTTGTTAGTGTGTGTAGATGCTGAAGAATAAGAGATATCATGCTTGTTTCTGAACTAGAAGCCACATATTTTTGTATTAGCATGTTGCATGCCTGAATTAATTATCCATGCTAGCAAGATAAGGTGGCTTTTGGGACTCCTGTGCCAGCTCACATGGGGCTTTCCAGCATTGCACTGGATTCTGTGCCACAAATGTACCCTGGAAGTAACTCTGAAAATGACAAGCATTACTTCCAGGTAAAATAGTTGAAAAGTCTCAGGAAAGCTGAGAGCAGAAGCCTCATGGCAGCATTTTTTACTAAATTTTGACTAAAAACTCCAGTTATGCCAAAAGAGATTTGGCAGTTTATGCCAGTTAGGAGTCTTTCTTGTCAAAGAGTGAATATCTCCTGTTCCTGTAAGATACAGCCCACAGAGTCCAGAGCCTGATGGTAAAGTACCAACATAGAACTCTGAGAAGTTCTAGAAACATTTGCCATCTTTTCTTACCTTTGGCTTTGGATTTCCTGCCACTTTGCATGTAAATGTGACTGGCATTCCCTCAAAGATTTTGTAGTGCTTCAGCTTTATCTCAAAATATGGTGACATACTGTTATCAATGGGTTCATCTCCATGTTGCACTTCATCATCTGATTCTTCCACAGGAGATCTCTCCAGCCTGTATTCAATTTCACTGATCAACCTCTGCTCGAAGCTGGAGACTTTATATTCCTGTCAAATGAGAGGTAGAGCTTAGTGTCCAGCTTCAACACGTTACTCAGGAAGATATGCTCTGAATGTTTGGATTTTTTTTTACTTTAGTGGTCTTTAACAATCCATTAAGTTTTTACATATAAAAGGAAAATGTATCTTGTTGAAGAAAACCACTATAATCCATGTCTCCAATAACTTCCCTATGAAACAATCAAGACATCTGGTATGAGGCAAAAACTGTATTTCATGTTGTCTTAAGGTCTAATTTATAAGGGGAAAGAAAGTCATTGGTTGCTTTCTTTCAATTAAAAAAAAAATCCTATAAGAATGAAAGTATTCTGAGGCAGTTCATAAAGACAAAAGGAACACACTAATATTTCCTTGAGGGTACAGACAGATTTAGGGTGGGTTTTGTTTCCAGATGGCTAGAAGACCATATGGTTCACATCTGCTATTTGCATAGAACGGTACCAGAGGCTGAACCAGAAGGATAAAATTATTTTGTTTACAGTTGCCTGTAAAAATGAGGAAAAAAATAAGAGAAAATGCCAACAATGGCAGTCCATGGTAGTTATTTCCCTTTACTCCCATTGCTATGGTCCCCTTTGTGTGGGATAAAATTTACCCTAACAGTATTGAAGATATAGCAGGAAGAGCAGAAATGTTCATCAAGTGTAAAACACTATGACTTGTCTAAATTTGTTATGGTTTACTGATATACACTGTAATTTGCTTTCTTGAACTGTCTACTTGCAGTACAGAATTCCTGCTTGGAATCTTACTGATAACAGTGATAATGTCAGACTGTAAAATAGTTCAGAAGCAGGAAAAAAAAATGTTAGTCAATGCTCTTCTTAGTCAGCAGAAATTCAGACACTCTTTCAAATTACCTTTAGCCGTTGTCTCTGACTCTAGTTGTATTTAAGAAGGAACATGCACCTCATGCAAAGCCCCATCCTCTGTTGCTGCCTCTGGTCTGAGAATGATGTGACATCTTTCTACCATTGGTTACAGAACTAATCATAACCCTCGATAATCACAAAAAAAATGGAAGAGCAGAGGAATACCTTGAAAACTGCAGATAGTTTTAAAATTTCTTTGTTTCCTGAAGTGTACCATAAAAGTAAACCATGAAGTACATGGATACACAGTTAGTATCATATCAATGTATGCTATTGTTATAGCACAAAGATAGTGGAGCACATGATGATTGCTGTTAAATTGTCTGCACTCACACAGGCTTCTAAGAACAACTTGAACCTCCTCATAAATGGAGTGCAGTCCAATTCTACACAGTTATTAATGCTAGATGACCTCTTGTTATTGACCAAGAACAGCAGAATGGAAAGGGGAAACAAAAAAAATAGACAAAAAAAAGACAGAAAAAGGTGAAAATGTTAACCTTTTGAATATCCACAGGACTCACAACAGAAGCACCAACAGAGCGAGCTTCCTGCAAGGGTAGAAAAAAAGATAAAGAGACAGAAAGAAGACCAAGAGATAATGCATGACAGTTCTGCAGAGTTTTTATCAGGAGAATATACTTTGATCAGCACCATAAGCAAATGAATGCTACACATTTCTGAAAAGCAAGTCTGGCATCTGAACAACGGAGAGTGTGTACCTGGCCTTTCAAGTAGACTTTCTGTTGTGGTTTTGGTCTGCACCCAAAAAGTGCCTATTACACAAATAAAGAGAAGATGGTTTCAAGATAGTAGATGTATTTTTGCCTTGAGAGACTTAAAGGTCAGGACAGAACAGGATAAACGGAAGAGCTTAAAGCAGAAAGCAGACATTTGAGAAGACTCAACCTTATGGAAAAACTGAGCAATAGACGTGATCTTCCAGTTTATTTCACTAATAGATAACATATGACTTCTGTAATCCACAGACATCCTATCTTGTGTATATTTATTGTCTTATGTAGGACGTTGTTTTAATGACAATCATAGAAAAAGAAAAACTGAAAGGCATTTTTTCCCATGAAATTGTAGAGTTATGTGGCACCTGTATAGCAGGATCTTCTTCTGGTTCCTGTATATTGAAGACAGTTGCAGCGCTGTCCGCTCCCAGCAATCGACGAGCCATTTTTTCCTCATATGTTAATCTCTGAACAAAAAATAAAAAGGAGATGAGGGGGTAGGCAAAAGACAGAAAAGATTATTTCTCCAACTAGAAAGCAGTACACAGTCAACAATGCCTACAGTATTGTTGATAAAAGAGAGCAGCAACTTGTTTCTAACAGAAATTCTCTACCACAGTTTGTAATGCATTTTTTTAGTATTACAAGCGGCTCTTTTGGCTTAAGCAACCCCTGCACTGACTCTGCCATTTGTTTCCATCTTCATGCCAGGAACTTGGGTAGGAATGAGCAATAGGAACTGCTTAAATCAGCATGGCCATCAGAAGAGGGCATATCTAATCATCTCAAATCTTACCCAAGTCATTCTGCTCAGTTTTTACATTAGAAACACACGGCAGAAAACACTGCCAAAAATGGCAAGAAGATTCTACTCTACTTGAATATTTTGTCCAAAATACAGAAAAATGTATTCTTTAAGATTTTTAAATTTCTATTTCTTCTTACTCTTTCAGAAATTGAGGAGACAGCTTATAAAAGACAATTTACACTAAGAATAGAAAACTAGTTAAAGGAAAACCTTTATGTATAAATCAAGTACTTCATTATTAGATTTCTTCCTGCATTTACAAATGCATTTCAGACACTTTCTTACAAATCAACATTGCAAAAAAATGCTAGTTTGTGGAAGACAAACTCATTTCATGGTGTAACACCTCATTTAAACAGAAAAATGAACAAAGAATGGAAATTGTAAACATTACATCTACTTCATGCTTGCATTTTTAAAAAAGCTCATTTAATTTATTTTTTTAATGTGATATTGCAGCTAAACCAGCAAGCTGAAACGCATGACAACTAGAGAGCAGTGCTGTCTCAGTTACAAGCGCCCGAGGAAATCATGAACTTATCTTCACTTACATTTCTTCTGCAGTCACTCCAAGTGCCCACAGCCATGATTACACATAAAAAAATTTACCTGAGACAGGAATCTGCAAGGCCAAAGCCTCAAGGCAAGCCCCAGAACAGAGCTTATTTAGTTTTATTTAGTTCAGGCTCCCACATCACCTGATCACAGTTGGTTTTTTTTTTTTTTTTTTTTTTACCTTGGGCCATGTGGGCATTCTCAGTACATTCCATTCATTTGCCCAGGCCAAACATTTCCCTCACTTTCCAAAACAGGCATTGACAGTCATTCTGAGCCCACCACTTTGGAAAAAAACAGGAACTAAGACACTAGGAGTGATTTTGCTTAACTGCTACAGAAAACTGCCAAATGCTGGACAGTCAATGGAGAAAGGTAGCAGAAGCATCCTGAACGTTCTCCCTACTTCACTCCACTGATCTTATTAAGAACTGAAACCGAGCACCGAGCAACTGTTGATAGACAATCTGACTCAATGGGCTTTCTTGAACTACACCACCACAGTTCACAGCTCAGACCTAGTAGCAAACCTAGTAAACTTCCAGGCATTGTCCTGAGAAACAAAAAATTCTACTTCCTTTCAAAGCGACACAAAGGCATCCCAAGGTATTTGGATGTTTTTTAAAACATTTTATTGATAAAAGAGGAGTGACAGTTCACATTTTTAAAATTATTTTCCTCTTAAAAGAAATTCCTCCTTCAAAGATAGTGTCTTAATAACTGTAAAAAATTCTTAGGAAAGTTGTTTCTCATCAACTCTGAGCCGGAAGAATTTGGTATTTTATCTTCTATGTGTATCTCAAGTGCTTAAAAATGAACAGAGATCTTTGTGACTGCACATTTCCATTGCTTGATATGCTCATTTTATCTAATTTCTTGACTCCTTGAACAGGTCATTAACTCTTGAGTCTGTAAGTTACTATAGGTAATTTCTATTCTACTGGCCAAAATTCTATTGGTCAAAAGAAGTCCCCCAACTGCAGAATCTAATAATGCCTGATTCCTACTGGGTTTCTCATGATAAACTGCCTTGTCTTTCTCTGATGCCCAGTTCTATTGTTTCCTGCATCGTCCAGTGGCTGGGCACAAGGTTGAACAAGCCTGGACTGAAAAAGAGCTATGCATGTTCATCCACTCAGTAATGAACAGTCAAAAGCAAATGGCCCTTAAGGCTCAAAAAGTCCTGGAGGTACAGACTGTGCAGGCTTCTTATGCAAATTCACCATTTTTGTGACCTCCATTGCTTTGTTAAGTCCAAGTAAAGTTGTCAAACAGGAGAAGGAATGAAAGAACAAAATATACACTATCAGTCCCTTTGGAAATGCAGTTTTGAGAATTCAATTAAAAATTATATACACATTAAAAGGCACCTACAACAATTACTTTATAATTGCAGCGTATCTCAGAAACTACCAATGATGCCCTCTCCCACCCACTCCCATTCCCCAGGGTATTTTATGGTTTTATACCGGTTGCCCATTGTTCAAAAGGTCTTCTTTGAAGCGAAGTTTTCTCTCCAGATCCTGAATTACAGCATCTTTTGAACCCTGAATCTCTTCATCTGATGCTATCCTAGCAGTTCTGCCTGTTTTCTTGGGAAATCCCCTGCAAAACAGTACAAAAAAAACCCCACCATGAGCTTTCCTGAAGTCATTCACATTTAGGAATGTATCTGGAATCACTGCTATTAATGAAGAAAACAACATCGTGTCTTTGAAACTAGAAGTCTGACACCTTTCTTTCTATAGTGTCCCTACTAACCCACACTACTGATTAAATGGTTAGTTTAAGGACAAAGATGAAACTATTCTTTATTTGTGCTTTAGTTAAAATAGCCCTCAGGATTGCTTGGCAATGGCTGTAAACACCACACACTCACAGATGAAACTGATGAGCAGTGGCAATAAAGCAAAACGAGAGGAAACATGAAAGAGAAAGCACGACTAGATAAGTGGGGATGGAAGATAAACTAGGTTCCTATGAAGGACTAGATGAATAAAGATCAGGAAGATGTAAGACAAGGCAGTTAATTTTTAATTTCTTATGTTATTTATTAACAAATTCCTTGTAACAACTTTGCAATACACACTGAATGTGGGTATTCATGTTTATTCTTCATATCTCTGTGAACACAACACCCATAAGGCAACATATAAATGTAGTTGCTCAAAGAAGAGCCATTCACAGTGTCTGGGTTACACTGGCAAAAAGAAAAATCATCCTTGTGAAGCAGTTCTCAGCAGCAAGATTTCCCAGTGGAACAGCAACCATTAAGCAGTTCACATTTACAGGGTTAATTTATTCCTCTTACCAGTCTACAAGTTAAGATTGCACTTTCAGCAATTTTCACTCCCATTTTCTTAAACGGTACAGGAAATTTTATTTTTCCAGACTGCACTAATATTTAACATTTTTCACTAATGTTATGACGGCTTTATTGTTGGAAATGCCCAACATGGGTGGTTTCTATTGGAAATCAGCTGTTCTTAACAGAGTTATGAAGAAATCAGCATTGCTATCATATTTGAAACTTGTAGCACATCCTGTTTTTCCAGTGAAGTCACACATGATCATTTAAAACACTGATAACTGGTTCAGTATTAGTTTAAAGGGTTTTTATACTTTTGTTGAGTAAATAGGGCTCAGACCATCACATGGAAATGACATGGAAAACATGGGATTGAATCAGATAAATTGACAAACTAAGATGACAGAGATAGGAAAAAAAGTCAGACTAGCATGTAATTGATTTCAAATTTATTTCAAAAACACAACTTAATAGTTTAATTACTGGTGCCAAAATTCTAAACAAAAATTATACGGAGATAATAAATTTTCTTGGCTATTATTTAATTCTATGTTTCTATGGTTAGAGAAACTTCATTCTTCAGCAAGTGCTTTCAATGGTAATTTCTGGCATTAGAAAAAATACACATATACTGTCATATACATTCATATACTGTTCTAAAGCCAAAAAGAAATTAACTGAATAGATGGAGAAGACAACAGTTGGAAAGCTTTCTAAAACATTTTATATTCCGTTGCTGTAAGAAAATGTGAAAACAGTGAGGTTCTTGTAAAAAGAACTGCATCTTTACATTAAATCACAGCAGAAGAGCAGACATTTGCCTGATTTCACAAAGAAACAGAGAACTACATCCCTTGCCCTAGAAATATTGATTTATTAGCTGGTGATCACCAAGTAGAATAATTTCCTCAGCTTTCAGCCAGGGGTCTTCTCAGTCACAAATAAGAAAGCAAATCCCCTCCACTCTGTTTTGGGGAAGAGATAGGAAAACTGTCCCATCTACAGGGAGACAAGAGAATGTTGAGAGGAGGGGATAAGGTCTCTTCAAGAATGAGGTGCCTCGATAACTCCAGAAATTTGGTACAGTAAATGTAAAAGAATATATGGAAGGAAAATGGACAGGAGGAGGTGGGAAGCAGGGATCAGAAAAGAATGTTCCTCAGGAAGGCTCGACCATCTGCTGGAAGGCTAGTGGACAGGTGCCATCTGTTTCTCCCCTCACAGTCTTTCCCTTCACCTCCCAGCCCTTTATTATCTGGGCCAGGATTGCCATGAAACCACTTTTTTTTGTCACTTTTTAGACTACCCCCCCAACCCCCAAATTTAAAACCCCCAAACAAACACCCAAACAAAACAAAACAAAACAACCCCAAACCAAACCCAACCCAAAAATCAGCCAACTTCAAGGGAGCAAATTTCAAGTTTGGCTTCACCTTTGGCTTTACCCTTTGCCAGATTTTAACGGAGACATGCATCCTCCCTTGAAAGTGCCAAGTGGTACATTAAGAAACAGCTTTCATTTCTCATTCTCACAAATTTCATACTTGAACTGATAAACAGAGTTTTACCAGAAAAAGGCCTGCTTGTGCTTGGGACTCCATAGGCTGTAAAGGTGAAATGTACAGTTCACCCAAGTAAATCACAACAGTGTATGAAAAGGATGAACTACATGCTTCAGAGTAGATTTCAAGTAATGGATTTTCTGAAGCATTATTGATTATCTCTGAAAACAAAATCCCCTGAGCAAATACACACATTTTTCACAATGAGTACCCAGAGAATTACAAGTTGGTAAGTTCAACATCCATACTAAACACAGAAAAACAATATCACAGTCCATTTCTAAACAATGTAGGATAATAAGAAAATGAAAATGGCATCATGTCAAACCTCATGTTTATCTCTCTGTCAGGCTGAATGGCATGCAGATAGGCAAGAAGCAGTAGCTTTAATACACTTGAGTTTATGGCTTCTGAGTTAGCCTTCAGGAGCTGCAGTAAGTTCCCTAGTAAATCAGGGAAACAGAGTCTGGCTGAAATTTCTATGATATGGCTGTGTAAACCTATTCAGTCTGAAAAAGCTGTTCAGAGAGACCTAGTGATTTCTATTTCTATCAAACCGAAATAAAACAGTCCAATGAGGCATTTCAAAGAGCTCTGTATACTAAGCTGAGCTCTTAGGATTTTGGCCTTAATTGGAAAAGTGAAATAGAAAAACACATTTCTCAAATTGGCTCATGGCACTGCACTTGCAGAGGCTGCAATTCTTTTACAGGTAACAACTGTCACTTAAAATAATCTTTATGATTTGTCTAGAGGTGTTCTAATGATGAAACTCAGGAAAATGCTCAAAGCACGATAGCAATGCTAATGGAAAATTAGTATTAATATGTTAAGTATATCTTGAGAATCTATGAGGTTAAAACTTGGAAAATAACACTATTATTTCAAAAGGGAAAGAAATATAATTCCAAGACATGTCAGCATATGACATGAAACTGAGCTCTTCTCCTTCATTCGTTGCTATTAGACACTGAGTCCAGTTTTATCAATGCACTTCAAGAAAAACACAGCAAATTGAAAAGTTTTAGAACAAGAAAACTACCACATGGTTTTAAAAGCATAGTTTTTGTGACTATGTCACATGCAGAGAGGCAAAAATTCTTGTTTATTTAGTCTGGAAATTAGGAGAATGAAGATAGGCAAATCAAATGAAATGTCAGAAATCAAACAACAGATCAGAAAATAGCTGGTATTTAATTATTCTTCATGTCCATTGAGGATAAGTCACAATAACTTGAGGAAGAACAGGCCTAGTTTAAACACAAACAATGTGGAACTCTCCTTTCTCCACCCTACAACAGTGACATTTAAACCCTGGAGCAAGTTATGTAGCAAAGCTACATAGGAATTTTTTTTAAGAACAAGGTATGCAAATATGACAGCAATGGCCTGGGTAGCTTCTAACAGGAGAGGCAGATTCCTTAACAACCTTCCAGATCTCTGGGTTTGTGTAAGATGATCCTGAGCTCTGTACAGTCAGTGTGGATGTGTCACCCAAGACCTAGTCAAGGCAACTTGCCTGAAAAGATTATCTTCCCTTTATTAAGTATTGAAGCAAGGAAGAAGTTGGTTCAAAAATTTTACTATAAAAGCAAGCACCAGTCAAAATTTCTTCAAATACCTTTAGAGAGCTTCTCTCTTCCTCTTTCAGTACTGTTTTAAATTGGGACAAAAATCTCAAAGCAGTGCATAAGGAAACATAGCTCTTCCTGCAGATGCTCTGCTTCCGCCCCCCTCCTTCAGAATCTCTTCCTCTAAATATATATACTTGAAAAGCTGTCGAAATATATATATATGAAAACATACCCCCACAGCAAGTTAACTCTTAGGACATGCATTTTTGAGATGAATTTCAAAATGTCTACAAAGCAATGATAACAAATAGAAGGACTTAAGTAAACCTACCTTCCAAAGCACAGATCCTTTCAGCCTGAGTAATGGTTTACATGGCAAGACAGCCTGGCAGCAAACTTTCTTCAGCTGCTTTTGCAAATATTTTCCACCATCCTTACATGCCCTTATCTGGATGCATTTAGCTCCAAAGATTTGTGTCCTCAGTGACGCATGAGCTTTCTTTATGTCTTCTCTCAGGGATAACATCAAACAAGAAAATCTGCCAATTCATTTATGTATTCCTATGTTCATTCTTTGCCTGATGCAAATTTCAGGTTTACTGCATTAAGCCTTTAGGAGAGAGCATATTTCAGGCTATCGACAACATCAGTCTCGAGCACACAACCACTACCACAAATGTGGAGAGAAACAAACAACCATGAGAAGTAGGCTGCAAATCATATGGATTTAAAGCAAATAAACATCACCTAAGTCACTGGGGGCCTGAATCCAGGCACAGATAAAAGCATAATTGTCTGAATTCTTTTGGTCAAAAAGGGTGTAATGAAAGTGCCAGAACTGTCATCTTAATTTTTACAGAGATTTTTGACAGCAAAGATTTTTGCAGCCTCGGCTTGGCTCTCCTTAGTTTTGAATATTTGCCCTGACATTTGTTTAGAAAGAAGGCCAAACCAGCAGTACTTTTCATGTTTTAATTACACGGAGTGCATGCTGGATGCAGTTCCCTCTTTTCCTGTGTACCTTTTACAGTGTAAACAAGGGCAACAGGCTGGCTGTTGTTATCCTTCCAAGAACAAATTCCTGTTTGCAGCCAATATGGCTTGGTTTCACAGAAATCCAAATTAATTCTCTGGTACTGAAGTAATGAACAGTAACTTGATTTTTTCCTTTAAAACTAAAGCTTTCCAAAACTACAGCTAATTCCTGCTCACTTCACACATTTTTCACTTACTGTAGAAGCAAAGTTACTACAAGCACTGTAACAGGTCAAAGACATTGAAGCTGCAGCTACATAATAGAATTGGTTTAGTCTGATCTTGTCATACGTGCTACAGAGACTAGGAGCTTCAGCTCTGCCTAGTAATGTGATGTTACATGCATCTGAATTAAGGGCATACCTGAGGAACAGACCTGACTAAGGACGATTTCCAGTAAATGGAACAAATGTAGCAAAAGTTCAATTATTTCTACCACCCAATGTTCTGAAACTGTAGCTGAAAAAAATAAACCCGGTCTCAGCATTGAATAGGATTAAGACTGGCATGAATAATATATACTTCTAAACACGTTTGATCCCTCCTAATGATTAGATCACAAAGAGTACAACTCACCTACAAAGTGCAAGATTAATGCCAATTTTTTTTTCTCTAAAGCTTATATTTTAAAATGTGTTTTTACTCATAAAAAGAATAATTACTACTTTTTCATCCCCCTGTTCAGTTCCTTCCCCTCTTGAGCAAGCTATCTCTCTGCCTCATGCTGCATTGGTTACCATAGCTACATAAGCACCCTTTACCTTTCAAAAGATGTGCACATATTTTGATACCAAATTAAAAATCAAATGCCTATTTTTTAATCTGTAACTTTGCCTGAATTTTTGGTTGTTACTAGCAGTATGCTAGAACTGATGGTCAAGAAGAAATAACTAAAGCACCAATTGCTCCTGAATGTAGAAAAGGGTGGCACAATACTCATAGTCCTGAAATCTTTAGAAGAACAGATAACTGCAAGTATGTGAAGAAAAAGCTGCACTGGACTGGGAAAAGGTATTATATCCAAAATATTAACCATTTTCAGTTGATGTGGAGTTACTGGTTAATGTCTCTGCAACTACCAAGAAGTGTACCTGGCTTTCACATTCACAGATGTTTTTGTGGCATTCAGATCTGTTTAAAGAAGCTATAAAATTGAGTCCTCTGAAAAGAAAAACCTGTAGACCAAAACAAGCATCAAAGCCATGCTGTGAACAGCCTCTCTGTCTTTTCAACATGGAAATATGTGTACTTATTCTCTTAGTTAAGTTCACTGCCATCTTCAATATTTTGAAGTATCTGCAAATACCATTTTAAAAAAGAACTGGATAAAAATATCTTGAAAATTAATACTTCCAGATGCAATGATTGTCAGGATACCGTTATTTTGGCTAATATCTGTGTGTCTCCATGTTACATCCTTGATCTCGACCTTCGCACAGCTTTAATTGATAAGATCTGAGGCACAACCCAGATTTCTAAGTTCAAGTGGAACAAACATGCATTCATCATATTTCAGAAAAGCTGATATGGATATGTATTTTATGATAATCATGTGCACATGCCTAATCAAAAGATACAAAAACTATGCAAAAACATAGTATGAGCTGTTTCTTAACACAACCAACAAGAATTGGTCTAATATCACAGCTAAAACCCTCACGTGTTGGTATAACAGCCACAAGTAGTATTCAAACTATGGGAAAAGAAAATTTAAACAAAAATGGTTTAAGGGACAGGAACGATAGCTTAAAATTGGAGGCTGAGAATGAATGCAAACCCTGATATTTTCTGTAATTTTTCCAGTTACAGCAGTACTTGTCTTTAGATACGTTTTCCTGATATGTTGTCTGGGAATACCTCCAGGCATGACTGAATAGGCAGCAAAGAGAGGTGAAGTCTCTCTCTCTGAGAAGCAAGGAAACACCCTGACCTGTCTTCTCAGTTTGATGCTGGAGTTCTTAATCAAGGTACTTCCTCCTATGTATCATGATTTTCACATCAATCATACTTTAGATAACCTCAATTTTTTACAGTTGTGACAGGCATAACTCAGAGAAACAGGAAAATTGTAAGTCCCGTCTACATAGGACAGCAATGCAGTTTATTCTAAAATGAAAGCTTGGATTTGTGCTGGGAGAGTGTTGAAGGCTGTAAGATAAAAAGATAGAGAAGTGTATTTTTTCCTCACAGTGGTCACCATCATTGCAGTTGACTAAAAGAACATGAATGATTACTAAAATAGTTGTTTCAATTTAATTTGAGACAGAATGCAATGGACAAGTTGTACACAGCTGCAAGAACAGACCAGCAGCTCTAATTCAAAGGGGAAAAAAGTGCAATCTCTTTCTGATATTGCTCTTCTCATGATTCCCACAATCTCCTTTATGATTTGAATTCAATGTTCTAAATGTCACTGAGACATCAGTTAGATTTTGTGTAGAATGATAAAAGCAGCTTATTTAATTACCTTTTACAAGGTAATTTGGACAATCTTGCATTCAAATAATGTTTTCTTTTCCATTTTCCATCCTTTTCCAGAAAGTAGTGAACCAATATTCATGTTCTTTCACCAATTCTAGACAGTCAGATTTTTTCCTGTTTTTAACTAATGCAGTAATGCCAAAGATATCTACTTTAAGAAAAGGTCTGTTTTAAGGAAAATCATTAATTTTTAAAGTTGCTTTCAAAAGGATATATGTATAGCTAACAATATGCATTTTTTTATACTTTGAAAGAGATCTCATTTCTCCAGGTTGAATAATTCCACACCTTTTAGTGGCAGGTTTTATACTTTTTAAAATCAAATATTCACTAAATAGTCACCAAATCCTTCTCATGGGATTATTTGTGCTTCCACAAATACTCATGTAAACATATAATGCATGTGCTTATCTAGAAATTTTAGGTATACTTATATCTGTTCCTCACATGTAACTTGTTGAATTTTTTTCTGGGAACAGTGAAGATCAGTTTCTAGCTTCTACAAACTTAACTGTGAACTAAGTCCCCTCAATCCTATGTTTCACATTAACTCTGTTCCCTGAAAGTCTTTTGTAACCAAAAGCTAACCTGAATACAACAGATCCACCCATCCTAGAGTTTTCTTTAGGTAAAGAAGGAAAGAACTGAGATTTTTAAGAACAGTATTCAACAAACTTACTCCAGCCAAATTTTACCTCAGAAATTACTGACAAATAGTCATAATTCCCTTAAGTACTTAATTAGCTATGCAGTTCCACCAGCACTTTACTTCTGCTTAACACAATAGTCTAGCAAGACACAAAGTCTACCAAATCTACTCCATTAATAAAACAAGATTATTCCCAATGCTTGTTCAGCTAACACCACCATAGCCACAGCTTGAAAATGCTGGTCACTACAAGTGTCTAAAGCATACTGGAAAATTGAGATACAATTTATTCAAGGGAAACACTCACCCTTATTGTTGCAAATAAATATTTAAAATATTTAAAAATTAATTTGTAGGTATTAGTGACACAAAGCCTTCTGTTGTTTTAGATGTCCAAATAAAATGTAGTGAATTAACAAGTAGGTATTCCCATAATACACGCAAGACTGTAAGACCACATGCTGTTAAAAAAATTAAAAATAACCAAACAAAAAAAACTCCCTTCAAAACAAATTAACAATTCCCAGTGCCATGTTTCCAAATCTATCCAATTTAACTGGAAAGAATATTCATTGGTTCAAACTGGTTTAGCTAATGCAGTCACTTCCATAAAATCTCAGGGTTCAAACCCAAGGAAAAAGTTGAAACATTAGCCTGGTATTTACTGTTCATGGGGCCACAGAATAAAGGAATTGAAGAGAGGGTTAAAAATGTTTTTACAGAATTATAGAATATCCTGAGTTGGAAGAGACCGACATGAAAAACTGAATCCAACTCCTGGCCCTAAACAGGACATCCCAAGACTTACACCGTGTGCTTGAGAGCCTTGTCCAAGCACTCCTTGAACCCTGTCAGGCTTGGTGCTGTAACCACTCCCCTGGGGAGTCTGTTCCAGTGCCCAGCCACCCTCTGGGTGTAATATCCAACCTAAACTCACCCTGACACGGCTTCAGGCTACTCCCTTTGGTCCATTCCCACTGGTTACCGCAGAGGAGAGATCAGTGCCTGCACCTCCTCTTCCCCCTAAAAGGAAGCTGCAAACTGCAATGAGGTCTGCCCTCAGTCACCTCTTCTCCAGCCTGAACAGACCAAGTACAGTCAGCTGCTCCTCATACAGCTTCCCCTCAAGGCCCTTCACCATCTTTGTTGCCCTCCTCCTGATTCTCTCTAATGGCTTCATGTCTTTTTTGTATTGTGGTGTCCAAAACTGCACACAGGACTCGAGGTGAAGCCACCCCAGTGCAGACCAGAGCAGGACAATCCCCTCCTTGCCTGGCTGGCAATGCTGTGCCTGATGCCCCCCAGGACACACTTGGCCTGCCTAGCTGCCAGGGCACAAAGATTCAAATTCAACTTTCCATCAATCCTGGGTCCCTTTCCTCTCAAGCCTCTCATCCCCCAGTCCTCTTGTATACCCAGGCTTGCCCCATCCCAGGTGCAAAAACTAGTACTTGCCTTCAATAAACTTCATACAGTTGGTGATTGCTCAACCCTCTAATTTTTCAAGATCTCTCTGTAGGGCCTGTTTGCCCTTGAGGTAGTTGACAGTTCCCCCCAATTTGGTATCACCAGCAAACTTAGTATTCCTTTGAGTTCGGTGTCCAAGTAGTTTATGAAGACCTTGAAGAGCACTGGCCCTACAGTGGAGCCACTGTGTAGAACCCCACTAGTGACTGTTTGCCAGCCTGATGTAACCCTATGTACTGGAATCCTTTGTGCCTGACCCGTGAGCCAGTTGTGCACGCATCTTATGATGTGTTGATCCAGCTGAATGCTGGACGTTTTGTCCAGAAGAACACCATGAAAGACAGTACTGAAAGCTCAACTGAAGTCCAAAGAGATTACATGAACAGGCTTCCTTTGGTCAGCTAAGTGGGTTACCTTGTCATAAATGGAAATTAGGCTAATCAAACAGGACTTTCCCCTGATGAAGCCATTCTGGCTGATGACTGCATTATCCTTAAGGTCTTTTTCAAAAACTCCAAGAGTAATCTTCTCCATAACTCTACCAGGCACTGAAATGAGGCTGAGAGAACTGTAGCTTCCTCCCCGCTGTTCTTGAAAACTGGGACAACATTAGCCAGCATCCAATCAAGTGGGACCTCTCCAGATTCCCAAACCAATTCAAAAAGTCGTTGAGAGGAGTCTTGCAATGACATCAGCCAGCAATTTGAGGATTCTTGGATGAATCCCATCAGGCCTCATAGACTTACAGGGATCCAGCTGGAGCAGTGATTCCCTCACAAGTTCAGAGTTGACTCTGAGTTTACAATTCTCAGAATCCTCGTCCTTCAGCTCACGGCACTGGGACACCCATAGTCCACAATGGGTGCTGAAGACTGAAGAGAGCATTGACCACCTCTGCCTTGCCCATGTCCCTGTTCATACGGTGAACACCCTCATAATTTAACAGGTCACTTATTTCTGGACTGCCTTTTGCTACTAGCATATTTTTCAAAGTCCTGTTTATTGTGTTACACAGTACTGGCTAGCTTCAGCTCTAACTGAGCTTTTGCCTCACAATTTTCTCCCATGGAGGTGAGCAGCGTCTCTGTAGTCCTCCCATGTCATCTAACCTTGCTTCTGCTGATCAAACATTTACTTTTTTTGCCTTACCTCTAGAAGATCCCTGCCTAGACAAGCTGACCTTCTGCTTTGCTTGCTTTTCCAACATTTTTCAATTGCCTGCTCCTGTGCCCTTAGGAGGTGGTGCTTAAAAAATCATTAGCATTGATGGACCCCAGCACCATCAAAAGCATTTTCCCAGGGAACCTTACTCATTAGTTCCCTGAACAGTCTGAAGTTTTAAATCCAATTGCTTCATGGTCACTATGGCCAAGACAACCACCATCTTTAGAGGGCATCTTACTGAGTTGGCTCCCTTAGTGTCTGCACCATGCAGTGATCATCCATGTGTTTAGGAACCTTCTGGACCTGCTTGTATTAGCTGTGTGATATTCCCAGTTAATGTTTGCCAAGCTACCCCCGCAAGGACAAGAGTGATTAACTTACAAATATCCCTTAGTTCCTTAAAGAATAATCCATCAGTACCACCATTCTGGATAGGAGGCCTATAGTAGACTCCCATGATGACATCTGCATTACTTGTTTGTCCCTTAATCCTTACCCAGAGGCTTTTGACCATGCCATTGCCAACTGTAAGCACCATTCATCCCAGACCCTCCATTATGTACAATGCGCACCTCCCTGCCTCTCCTGCCCTGCCTATCCCCCTGAGGAGCCTGTAACCATCCTTCATGGCACACCAGTCCCAGGACTCACTGCACCAGTTTTTGCTTATGCCAATGATGTCGTATCTCTGGGGCTGGGACAAAGCTTTGAGCTCCTCTTGCTTTGTCCTGCATCTCCTTGGATTGAATTATCTTTTAGGTAGAACAAACATGACACATGCACAGAAAAGGAAACACCCAAAGAAGGCTGACGAAGGGAAGGTTTGACTCCATGAGCAGTAACAAAGACTACTGGTTTGTACACAGCCACAGAGAACTTTACTGGTGCTGCCTTTGACTATTTCCAAAAGTAACTGCCTGACCTGCAATGTTTATTATTTTACCTTTATTCTGCTCCTACCACAACATGAAACTGAAAAAAATTATGCCAACCAAGTTCTGCTTTCGAGCAGCAGATCTGTAGTTGTGCCAAGATTTGGCAATGACAAAGTCTTTGAAGATAAATGGCTTAGCTATGATTTCAGCTGCTGAGCAAAACTTTGAATGCTGCAATTTATTCCTTGCACCCAGTCTGTAAAGCACACTGTCAGGAAACAGTATGATCATTTTCAACCAGCAGATCTTGGAGATCATGTAAAAATGGTGAGACTACAGGCCGAAGTTATAGAATACTGTGTGAAGCTCAGAAACTATGTCTCGGAAAGATACATGTGCTGAAGAGGACTTGTGAAGAGGAGCAAAAGACAAAGGAAAAGAAGCAAAAAGTGAAAGGGGCCAAAAAAAGAACTGAGCCTATAGCACAAAGCAGAAAAGACAAAGCTGAGGGGGAAATGGAGGCCAGGGGAAGAACTGTTCAGGAGTGGTATGAGAATTATGAGAAACAGTGATTTACTCAGCAAGACACACCAAACATTAACCTACACAGTAATGTGAAAAAGGAGAAGCCAGGGAAAAACTGGCATCAAAGATACATAACAATAGATTATGGCTTTTCTGCATCATACAGTACATATTTTACCATGTTTTAATGTTATAATTCAGATGACAAATGCTCACTGTGTATATACACACACACACACATATATATACACACATAAATTATACATACATACATTCAGTATAGTTAACACGATCCAGCTCCCATCTGGACTTTATTTCCTGAGGGAATGCAGAAAAACAGCCAACTACCTCATCCTCAGCTCCGACCCCGAGGTTGCTGCCTTGTCGGGGTGGGGGAGGGAGGAATACCGATAGACACACCATCATGTGCATATCCAGACTGGCTGCTGCGCTTGGGGAAGTGAGGGGCATGGGGAAGGGGGAAGAATCTTTGCAGAATTGTTTCTCTGTCCAAAGATAAAAGAGAATGAGGAAGAACACAGCTAATGCTTCACGTGAGAACATGTATCCATAAGCACAACATAACAGGGAAAGAAGGACACGGCAGAGACACAAGCTGCTGCTATTACCCTCACAGCACACAGAGGTGAGCTCAAAAAAGAATCCAGTTCTTGTCAGAACTGTATAGCTGGACTAGAGCCTTTCCTTGGAAAATCAAGGGTTATAGCAGACTTCAGTGGGCTGTGCTTACTGGTCAAGCTGTCAGTAAATTAATCATGCAATTTTCAGTGCTTGGTATCAATAGTGAAACTCGGCCAGTGCAAAGGACACAGTAAGACAGAAAATCACAACTATTATGACTGCAAGGGCAAACTGCATTATTTATTCATTTTTCTCCTAAAAAGGTTTCATGGCCAGACTCCATAATGAGCTGTATGACATAAATCAAGATAAAGAAATGCTTTTCAAAGCATATACAAGGATTATTACTTTGATATCTGTCCTCTTTCTTCCTTCTCTTCCTTTTCATATCTTGGACTGAAATAACAGAAGTTCCCACTGCAACATTATGTAGCTGAGCAAGTCACCTAGATACTGTAGATATGTTTAGACAAACTTCTGGACAAAGTTATAAATAAGCCTTGGATACAGCTATTCTCATTTTTGTTCTTCAGCATGTTTCTTTGTTCTCTAAGGATGGAATGAGAGTCTAGTGCCAGTGGAAAGACAAACTGATCTATGATGGGAGCTGACACGCTCCAAAATACTATTTTGGCCTTTAGAGAAGACAAAAGGGGAAAATAAGTGTGCAGAGTTGTTAGGGATAGAGATTCTGTTTGTTTTTATGCACTGCTATTCTAAATCCCACCCTAAACACTTTCCCAAACTTCCTCAGAACAAAATCTCTAGCCAAAGCCAATGAATTGTTATGACCACTTTGTTATCAGATGTATACTTTAATACCTTGTATTTTCAGTATCACAAGGTTATAGGGACTTCTCAAAGATACTGTCTTTACTTGACATTTCACTACCTGCAGATGTAACACAAACTGCAAATATCATTGAATATGTGACTTTAAAAGAACTGGGCCATAAGAAGGGTTTTCTTGGCTCTCCTTCCACTACGCTGGGACTGCAGAGTCTTTTGCTGCTGCTTTCATATTTTCTTAAACTCCAGTTTAAAGCTTCAGCTCCTCATCTTTTGTGTTCCTTCTGTAGGGCTCTTTCAGAATCTCATTTCTATGAGGGTTAAAAAACTATCTCACATCTCTAGCACAGAAGCATTTGCAATTTATTCACACACCTCTCCCTCTCAGATAACAGCTAACAGCAAAGGACCCTAGAAAAGTACAAATGAAGCAAGTGCAATAACCTTTATTACAATCTTCAGTACATCAAGCAGCTCATCAGCTGATACTTACGGAGGCGTCACTCCTTTCGGAAGGCCTAATGCGTTGACAGAAATGGGTGGTGGCTGGGATGGCAGCATGGAGCTGAGAAAAGCTGCTGGAGACTGGCTGGAATTAGGAAATCTTGGAGTTGGAGACAGGCTGTGGGAAGGTGAAGAAAGTGAAGGAAGAGGAGGAGGTGGAGGAGGTGGAAGTGGAAAGGAATCACACACTGGGTATGTTGCTGTTGGACTAAAGACAGGTGGAGGTGGGGGTGGAGGGGATGGAGAAGAAGGAGACCAGGCATATTCCCCTTCTGGAGCAAACTGCTGAGGGAAGGGAGGAACTGGCACTCTCCCAAACTGTTTCTGGGAAGCAGTTGGAGACATAGGAGAAGGAAGGCTAGATGTAGATGACCCAGAAGATGGAGTCACATAACCTGAAGCAGGGCTGATGTTCTGGGCAGCAATGAACTGCTTAGGCCGAGCATAGTTGAAGGAGCTGGAAGACTGCATGGTTGGGGAAGTATGAGAATTAAGAATACTCATTGGCACAGGAGAGGTGGCAGACTGGCTGGACTCAAGCTCCTGGAAGGAGGGGGGAGGAGGAAAGGAAGGAGAAGAGGGAGGGTGCTGAGGATGATCAGGTTGCTGTTGGTGACGATACCACTGTCCACTTTCTTGCTCCAGACGAATTTGGTTCTGCAGCTGCTGTATTTTTTTGGGGTCCCTATGGAAATGAAAAATAGACAAAAAGATGATCAGACATGCAGTGCTGGCTGGAGAGGAGGTAAAAGTTCCACAGATCTATGGTCCCGGAAAACTGAAAGAATGTTCAAAGCATTTACATATTTTGGAATAGCCCCATTTCTTCAGAGTTGACACATTGTTACAAAAGTGCCTTTTTTTGTCCTCAAGATGAAGGAAAAAGGGTATGCATAACAGAATTTAACAGAACCATCAATTCTTCAAAAAGGTTAATTATATGGCAATTTGATGCACTCAGAATATTTTAAAGGAACAATCCAGATAATGGAATTAAAGCTAAAAGTACTGACATTCTTAACAAGGTTTCTTTTGGTTACTTGTGCTTTTTATTCAATGGTCCTGTTTCAATAATAAGGCTGAAATATTTACCCAATAACAACTTCAGTCCTAGCTGAATTTCTGCTGTAGCCTCTGTGGGGCAGTCAGACAGACCTAATTACAGCCATACTTTAATGAGGTACTTGGAGACAAGGGACCAACCTCTGCGTTGGAACTACCCATGTATGCAGATGAGCAAAGACTTCTGAGAAACATCTGTAACCTAGGGAAGCTGTGAACTGAGCTTCCCTAGTCCCACTTTTTCTCCCCAGTTTTACTCTCAACTGTAGGTCCAGAGACAAATCTTAGTAGATTTCTGAGGCACTGCAGTACTATCAGCTCAAATGGAACTAAGAATTTCATTTAGAAATGCAGCAAATCACTGGGAGAAGAAGAGACTAAAAAAGTTAATATGCAGGAGCACTCAAAACTCTTAATTAAGGAAAAAAAAAAGGAAGAAAAAGTAAAATGCTCAGCAGTGAAGCAAATCAGAAGTGGGTTTTTTTTGTCTCAACACAGTTGTTTGAAAGACATTAAGCTCAAAATTAACTGTGTGGTCTATCATGTGACAATACATCAGATTGACTTGCTTAAAAAAGGTTGTTTTTCAAATGGAAAACGTAACTATCTCAGTACTCCAGATATCCATAAAGTGTCAGCATATACACATATACCTTTTCTGTATATTTAATATATAAATACTTCATTGTATACAAGTATGTCATTGTTTATATATAATTTAGGTCATCTAAGCAGAAATTTTAGAAGCAGTCTGCCTAATGCATGGCATATGAATGTATAATTCTGGCACAACAATATACTTTTGTTGATAGCAACAAAATTAGAAATGGTAATAACATCATATTTTCCACTTGAAAATTAATTTTGATATTCCAACCATCTACATTTCCCAGAAAATGTTTTCTGACAATAATTCTGCTTATGATCTCAAGCCAAAGGAGTTTGCTTAGATAAGAAAAAGGGGAGCAAGCTGTTTTAGGGCAGAAAACTGAAAAATCAGCAATTTATACTTAACAGTTGCCTTTCTTGGGTGTTGTTGTAAAAGATGGTTTAATCCTAGCAATGTCACACTAACTACAAATTTCAGTACTCAAAAGGAGATTAACCTTATCTTTTTTTAGTAAAATTAACAACAAGAACAACTAAACGTTACAGTTCACTTTGTAAATTTTATAATTCATTTTTTAATGTTGACAATAGAGACTTTAAATCCCTATCATTCAACTTTTCAATCCACAGGACACAGGCTGAAACTTACTCTTCTATTTTTGTGAAATTACTTAACAATCATCTTTATTTAAATCGGTTAAAACAACACAATTTTAGTTCCCATCAGCATTGGACTTTGTTAGTTGATGACAGAAAGAGTTCAGGTCACCTCCAACTGGCCAGAGAAAACCCTGTAAGATTACTACTTTCACCTCATTCTGCATCTTTGGCCTGAATATTTGCAGACCTACTGTCCAATACCTCTAAAATTATTAACAAATGATAGTTATTTTATTTTTCATCATAATCATCCTCATTTTTTTAAATACAGACAGACTAAGATAAAAAACAAAAAAGGGGAAAATTTAGCACTGTAAATGAGGTGTTGAATATAGAAGAAACATAGCTGTCTCCAACACTCCTATGTTTATCCAACATGTGCTGAAAGCAAGTAGGAGTGTCATGTCTTGAGACCTTTTTATTTGCATTTGCCAAATCACATGGCGCCGCGCCCGGCCAGCAGCATCCCACAAATGCCCATCTATGGCCCTGTCAATGCAAGTGCAGCACTGCAGCTGCACTGCTGCTGACCTCACCAGGGAGAAGAGACCAGATTCAGGGTATGTCTACAAAAGGGTGACAGGCAAAAACGAGGTAGCTTGGCTCTCACACTAAGCTTGACTTGAGGCCGCAGAAATATGCATACCTGTAAATCAGGGTTTATTAGCCCAGGACAGTACTGATTCCAGTTGAACAGATTTTGGTCAGCTTAGAATCTGCATAAATCGAGTGTTTGTTTGCTTGAAAAACAACATGCAAACACACCCATTATCACAGCAGTCCACCGGGCAAAAATCCGCAAAAATTGTCTTATAGCAAATTTTCATGCCAGTAGTAAAAGTGCACAATCCTTGCCTGCAAAGGAACGTTCTCTACCTCAGAGCTATTCTTTTAACATCAGACACTGCTGTACTATTTTCTTGAGGAGAGGTATCCTAGAGTTGTGTCATTATGAAGAAGAAAAGGAGAGGAAAGAGTATCAATTGATTAGTGTTTCTTCGGAATGACACCCTCAGTGGTGGAAGCTCTACACAGGTAGTTCCCTGAAAGATAACACTGCTGTGACAAAGACAAGGATGCCAAAATTATGAAAGGGCATCAGCTCTCATTAGTAGGGAAACAAAGAAGGGAATTAAAAGAGTTAGGTTTTGGATGAGATTACAAGAAAAACTAATTTCATTGTAATTACATCCTCCTTCCAATTAGCTAAAATATGTTTTGTAATTTTAAAGGGCACACATGCTTTCAGGGAACACATCAAGTTTGTCTAAACAATAGAGCATAAACTTATTTTCTCATGTGGAATTTTTTTCCCAAATAATTAATTATAACAATATAAGAATGAGCATTTAGAAGTAATTTTAGGCAAATTCAATCAGTAAATGGTAAAGGTAAGTAATTTTAAAAAATCATAGCTAGGGTAAAATGAATATTGAGGAATTTCATCAACTCACTGAAAAGCAGGCCTAGTACTACATAAACATATTCAAAAGTTCTGCTTTATAATTTGTGATATTTTTCCAATACCAGATATTCTTAACCAAGATATTAAAATACCTTTTCAGATGACCTAATAGGTAAGGTAAACCAGTTCAAAAATGCAAGCAGTAAGGCAGACAGATGTTAATGAAAGCAGACATTAGTTACAATAGAGGCACGGTTTCTGACACACCTTGCCTGTAAGAGCAGCTTCATGCACAGGTTTAGTACCAGGCATCCAGAACATGCTCAGTAAGGTGATGACTTTTAGAGCGAAGGGATAGCACAAAACATTTGAAAACAGATCTTTAAAAGCAAAGACTAGAGACATGAGACATTAGGTTTTTTGGTGGACAACTGTGAGTGCCATACACCATAGTTTACTAGCTGCTTGTGAATTCATATTTTCAGGTATGCACTTGGTTTAAATTACAACAGATTGCTTTATATTTTTACCCATTTTCATAACACTTTTTCTTCCTGATAACTCCTTTGTATCACATTGTTTTGAAAACAGAGCAGTCTGTGATCAAGAATTAAACTGGTAAGGGCCCCCATCAGGAGCTGTAACTCCAAGTGCCTGAACACAGTGGAGTCGAGAGGGAGCACGGGTAGTGGTTGTACATCTCTCAAAGTCTCAACAAGACCTGGCTACTGGATTGCAAAGAACATTACAGCAGATGGCATTTCCAGGAATGCAATGAATCCTTCACACTTAACTTCTCTCCTAGGCTCATTCCCAGTATTAGGATATGTACCAGCTTTACTTATATCTTACATTACAAAGCGTGTTTGGAGAAACAATTTCCCTCTTCTGGGAAGTATCTTATTGTTTGCAGTTTAATCATCAACTTTGTGTACCTTTAAACACTAAAGTTCATATGGAAGCTCTTCTATCCAAACTACCTCTCTTGGAAGGGGAAGTTCTCCAAAGGTAGAGAAATATTGTTCAAGCCTTGAAGCCTTTGTACACAAAATGAGCCCTACCAAGTTACACCTACCACAGAGTATGCAAGGGCATTGAAATCCAGTCAGTGTTTTACAACACAGTATACAACATGGAAATAAAATGACCACAGGTAAGGAACCAAGATTAAGTGATGTTTTCTGTAACTTCTTAAAATTCCCAATTTTGTCCCTCCTGATCATAATAAAAGGAGCAAATGGAAAGCAGACAAAGAAAATCAATTTCTGTTTGAAAGAAAGAGTCCTATTTATCTCAGGTATGGAAGAATAATGAGCTCCCTTCTGTCTCAAGTCATTCCTGAGCAAAAGCAGACCGGCCTCTTCACAAGCCTACCAGTGACCTGCTCTTTGAGAAACAGATTGTGCAGTTCTACAGCAATACACAAAACATACCACTGAAATGAAGGTACAGGAATATTTTAAATGAAAAATAATTAGAATTAAGCACAACTTTAAAAGGTTGAGCTATTTTTCTAAATTAAGAGTCAAAAACAATGCCAGAAAATGTCTGTATATTTGGGGTAACTCCTCACCTCCATGAACTCTACTTTCCAATGAAGATCTAGCTTCTAACTTAATACTGTTGCTTCAGAATTATGCCAGAGCTCTACCAAAAGGGAGACAGTTGCTATCATACTGTATCAAATGGCACAGGCTCTTCTCACTGAGTTCCATGTCAGCAGCTCTCTAAGTATAGATGTATTTTTTTATATGTATACCTTTAAATATATTTATTTATCTCAAAACCTTGGTATTTATATAAAAAAAGCCAGGATGATTTTTTTTTCCATAATTTGTAAATTTATTAAAATTAGAAGGTATCACATATATCTCTCTAGCTTCTGGGCAGCCAAACTGGATACCTGCTTCTGCATCTGTGGCTCTCAGCAACTGGCAGGACAGATCTGCCAGGTAGATCTTAAAGACATTTAATTTACTTCCTACAAGCACAACATGCTTACTTTACTGAGATAGTACCTGCTGAAAATTAGTAACTTTCTTAAATACTTCTGACAGTTACGATTTAAGAAACAAAAATATACATACCAACTTATCCAAAATGTGATAGTAATCACGGACATCTGGAATTCTACTCTTCACAAAATTCCTAATGCAATTTAATGTTTTCCACCAAACTTACCAGTTACTGAATTGTTAAAAATGGAAAAAAACCCCAAAACCTAACTTAATCTGCCAGTGAATAAATTAACAGCTGTACTGAACAGAAATACTCAGAATATAAAAGTAATTCCAACTTAAATATCTACTGAAGAAATATTTGCTTATTTTTAGAAATGTTAAAAATGTGTATATATATGTCAAGGCAAGAATGTGGAGTAAAGGGAGAGTAGTTGCTTCTTTTAACAAAAACTGTTATGCATTCAACACACAGACAACCTCCAGGCTGTGTCACTATAAATACATTTAGACAAGCTTTAGGTTTTCTGAAGCTGAACAGTCCCTTACATTGTGAAAAAACAAAATAAAACAAAACAAAACAGAAAAAGAGTTGACTGTTTTAAATGCTGCAAGGGTTCCTATTTACATAAGACTAGAATTATCAGTTAAAATAAAAAGGGGGGAGGCAGGTAATGGAGGGGACAGGATGGGGGACTGCCAACAACAAGGCACAGAGACCAGCACCAGTTTGGGTTCTAGCATGAAAATATTCAGAGGTATATGTTGTCTACACTAACAGATTACCAGAAGGATGCAGGTTGTCATTACAATTTAAACCTCATGCTGGGTAACTGGAGAACTATAACTAGGAACCATCTCCAGCAGCTGCAACCCTTTAACATTTTTATTACCTTCCCTTCAAAGCTTTATAATCTGAAAATGCAGATTCACACAAATATTTTCCATATTTCAGGTTGATATACAGGAGTATTTATAATTAGTTTCAGTGTAACCTAACACAGTCCTAGAAGAAGAAATGCGGTGCAAGAACTAACACAGGGACTGTGTTACGAGCACACTGTGAAGCTGAGTTTAACTTTTCATCTAAGAAACTTCATACACACAGATGAGAAGTGTAAACTGTGAACTCTCTTGTAAGGAAGGCCTGCTGTAATTTGGCTGTTAAAAACTTTTCTATCTATCCTAAAAAGTGGCAGCTGTAGCTGTGCCCATTTTCCACTCTGGTTTGATTATCTGTCAAACACATCAAGGTAATTTCTGTGCTAAGGAAACCAACAGTAGAGACAGTGCCAGTATTCAGCAAACACAAGCCATTCTTTTGGAGACAGGAACTATTTTTTACCCCTCAATACCACTGTGGGGACATTTTTCAAAACATGCACCAGTGAGATAACACATTTAGCTTGAATACAGAAAGAGAGGAAATGGTGCTCTTGTGCACCATTCATTGTTCCTGAAAGTCATAAAGATACAATACAGCTTTAGCAAAAATGCTAAACTTCATATCTCTGGTAGGGCTAGATCATAAGAACTGGTCTGGTAGTCAAAGATCTGTCTGGCTTGGTAATTCAATTGTGTTGCACTATTGCATAGGCTATCCAGTGATGGATCTAACAATTAAAATATTACACAGGCAACAGGTTTTACTGACAAAGGAAGCTAAAAGTGTAATGTTATTAAGAGGTAAGTTGCACCGACACATTAATTACAATACAGGTTCCAATCTGCAGCTGAATCAGCCCAAAGTGTAGGAAATCATTACTCGGAATGCAGGAAATGAACTGGCCTGCAAACAGAAAAATAGGTCTTCTGACTCTGATTATGCTATACTTTGTAGAAGGTTATGTTCTGGGCTGATTGATACATATTCAAAGAAAATATGGGGTGGAAAAAAAAATCAAAGTATGAAAAACGGTGCTAGCCTAAAATCAAAAGTGAATAGAAGAAAAAGATGTAGTACAATGCATTTTCTCACTGGAACATCACATGTACAGTTGTCTTTTTTCATTTACATATTTATTTTAAATTTAATAGATTTGATTAAGATGCTATATAAATCGTCACATTTCATCTACTACTGACCACCAGAGTGAGATTTGCTTATTTTTATACTCACTCAATAACTGTTACAGTGGGCTTAAAATTGGACCTCCAGGTCTTCAGTATTAACATTCCAGTGTCTGTTGAGTGTGTTCTTTGGGTTACATATAAAGATGACTTTGTACTACTGAAAGAGATACTTTTGTGAGGAAGAATGGATAATATATTAAAAAGGGAAAAAAAATGAGTAGCTACTGGATGTCCTGACATTAAAGGGAGCACACAATTGCTCTCAATGTGTTTTTAGGAAAATTAAAATTTCAACTCTCTATTAAAAATACTCACAAAACTAAGGTAGTTTTAGAACCTAAGTTCTAGGCCCTTTTATCAGCTATTCTGTATTCACAAACACTTCTGACATTTGAGCAGGTAGCTGTGTCATGTAAAGCTGAGATAGTACCAGCTGACACATTAGTAGTTTATGTTACTGAAACTCAGCAAAGGCACCCTGTTCTTAAACCACCATATGAAAAGGACCAACTGAAAAGGAAGTAAATACATAAGAACCGGTATTTACATGAAATAATTACATACTTCTGGAATTCTTCCATTACAACAATATGATGGACTTACTTTAGGTGTCAGCCCCATCTTAATGCCGTAAAGGTTTAGTGCTGTACCATTTTTCCTGAAGTCCTTCTATGCACACAAAAATAACCCCCTCAACAACATACACCAACTTTCATGGAAGGAGAAGCACCAGGAATTAAGACCTGGTAAAGGTCTTAAGTTAAGAACTGCTAAAGACAGTAATAATCTTTCAGCCTAGCTGTCAGGAGCATTGGAAACTGAAAATAACATTGCAGCATTGCTCACAACTTTTGTGACATTTTTTCAACCAATACAATGCTTACATAATTATATCTTAGGCCTGATACAGCAGAAGATGCTATATCCCTGAAAATAAAATAGTTTACAGGGCACTGTCACTCCTTATCTAGCCAGACATGTACTTCAGAAGTGTGAGTTTGGAGGTGGAATTTTTCTGTTTGTTCATTTTTAAAAGGTGTTTTCCCTGATGTATAAAGAGACAAGAAAAACTATGATATGCAAAATGTTGCTAAAGTACCCTCAGATATGAAGAGTTGCTACTTTTTGCTTTATAAACATAATTGCCCCATTGCTTGGCTAAAACAAACAAACAAAAATTAAAATCTTTCAGCAGGATTACTAAGCAGAGGCAAAATCCACCTACAGCACACAGATGTCACTGCAGTCAAAACCTGCTTTTAAGTAGTCAGAATATATTATGCTCCTGAACATTTGAACAGACCTGACCATTACTAATGACATTCCCAGTCATCACAAAAAGAAACAGTGCACACTGGTGTTACACAAATCTGGACACTGATATATAACCTGAATTAGCTTCTTGCAATGGCAACACATAATTTTTTTTTTTTTAACTGCTAGCTTAGTGTACAGTATATTGTTCTGGAAAGCTTAAAGGGAACACCTTATGCATAAATGGAAGAGCAAATAATTTCTTTTATACTTTAGAGTGAAAATACATTCCATAAAGATGATTCACTTCAGGTACTATTTGTTTTTTATTATAGCAGACAACCTTGAGTGTGGGAGATAGATAGTAAGGACTTCTCTGAATTAAGCTACACTTAAAGTTCTGTATAATCACATAAAAAAGGAGGAATCATACAGACAAACGTGTATAAACACTTGTTATAGACAAATACTGTGCCAATGAGTATCAATGGCTGGTACCTTCCATAAAGTTGTTTTGAATCTTGTTCAGCTCTTAGCAAAAGCAGTCAGCTGTCTTATACAGAGAAAACAAAAGGAAGAACTATATTTCATTGTTTTACCAAATATAATTGTGACCAACATGGTGACAAGCTGAAAACAGGGAACCTGGCACTTCTCTTAAGGGAACAGTAAGGACACATCTGCATTCGGGTTTCTGCTTGGGTCAGAAATGTGCTTTTAAAACAAATTTCCAACCATTTCCCACATCCTGTATATTACATATATATATATGATTTTCCTATTTGATTGCCTGCAGCTGACCTCCAGAAATCAATTAATTCCACTCCTCCCATCTGCCCTGCAATAAAAACCTCCCAGACAAAACAAACATGTCTTTTTTTGCTTTCAATCTGATCCCAGAGTAGTTTGTAAAAAGCTAGTTACAAATTCTATTTCTCGGGATTTTAAACCATTTTATCTGATAATTATGAAGATTCTCTCTTTAAGGACTCATTATTTTGATTCACACACCTTCTTATCCTGGAGCTGGACACTCTCAGAGAAAGAATATTAGAAACAGCATTTGTCTGATTTAAGTTATATTTTTCCATATTTATTAAGATAAGATTTATGTTAAAATGAATATTCCAGAATGGATGACAAGAAGAGTGGTTTACCTACTCCTACAGTAAAGTTCATTTGGTTTATCTTGACCAACAGCAGCTTGTTTCATCCTTACTGTCACTATTGTAAAACGTTTTTACATTGAATTGTATGTGCACTTTATTCCTGCCCATGTTCCTTGCCCATGGCAGGAAAGTTGGAACTAGATGTTCTTTAAGGTCCCCTCCAACCCAAACTGTTACGCGATTCTATATATAAATTGTTTCCTTAACATAAGTAGATTACTTAAATTACATTTGGAAACTATTGGTAAATCACTGTGAGTAAACTTAAATTAGAAAAAAGTAATCCATGCTTTGTTTCTATTACTGTAAGTGCTAGCAAGATGTAAAAGTTGCAATACATATCTTTCACAATGAAACCAATTAATTGTGTGTAAACCTTCTCTACAAGTATCACAACATCTTTGACTCCAAGTATCATTTACCTTAAAAACAGCTGAGATAGAGAGAAATCAGGCCGTGCTTTGATAAACAATCAATAGTTCCATGTCAGATATGTAATTTAGGACTTCCAGGTTACTTCAAAGACAGAAGGATATTGACAATAACAATATTGGTAGCACTAAAGTCAGCATCAGTATGGCTCATATGGTTCTTTCTTTTTTCACTATGAGTTGCCACATGGTCCTGTTCCTTTCAGCAATACTCAGATCATGGTATAATGCTGGTCGGCCTTCTCATCTGCCTCCCTGTCTCTTCCCTTGGGTTCTCAGAACACCTTCACCACCCCTTGTGAGCTTCAGAAGACCTACCTAGGGAGTACGATATGAAAATTCATGACTTTACCTTCTGTCTCACTACATATGCTAGCTTCTCTGGAAAACCATGCTTCATTCTCTGGAAAACACTGGTCTAAAATAACCTCGTCTACTACAGTTTTCTACTGTGAACAAATAACTGAAAGTTATTTGAGGTGTTAGAACCCTTGCATCTCTGGGTCAGTTTCCTTAAGCTACTCTGTAGCCACAAATAAAATTTACACAGTACATTGATACTGTTACTCCTATTCCTATTCTGCTTCAGGTGGAAACCTCAAGCACTGCACTGAACGAAAGTGGACACAATAACAAAAGCATTTGGACGATTTGAGGTCAGCTAATCCATTAGACAATTCATACAAAATATGATGATAATTTCCTGCAGAAACATAAGTAAAAAGCAAAAAGGTTAGAGAAACCAGAAAAAAATTTAAAACATAGTTTTTGTCATAAAGGTACAAAGTAAGGCAAGGATATATAAGTTCTCCAACTAGTCATGCTATATGTCAGGGAAAGTGAGCACCCAGAACTGCTGAAAAGACTTTGCTGCTTAGTATTTTTGTTTGGAGGAAAACAAGTACATTCCCTTACAGTCATCCTCTTTCTCATGCCAAGCCTGTAAGGAGTCCATGCACTCAGACTTACCACACTAATTACATTCTCACGCCCTAAAGGCAGTGTTGTTTGAAGCTGTCCATTTCTCGGTCATTTCATAAACCTTCAGAGACTGCAGTTTTCCAAATGAATTTCAAGACTTCAATATTAAAGTTACTTAAATAATCAGTAATCCATCAGGCCTTAGTTTAAAAAATGGGGAAACAAACTTTGCTAAGCAAGAATTGATAGCACATAATTCTTGCTGTACACTGTCCAGGCAATACTTCACAGATTAGTTATGTCTGATCTTCTACACCAGGGAGAACATTTGCCCGCAAGAGCTTACTACTAAAAATGGCATCTCATGATTCAAGATTTTTTGTTTGGTTTAAATTTGTCTAATGTTTAAAATCTTATATTTGAAATGAAGAGGACTCAGTAAGGCAAAAGTCCTAGTTTCACATAATAGTTTCATATTTGCAGGAAATGTTTTTTGCCCCTTGGTTGACTCAAAATTTTTTCTCATGATCTTTAGCAGCATGATCTACTTCCCCAATGAATCACTCAAAATGAATGAGATCTGGATACTTGGAAAGAACAGAATCTTGCAATCATTTTCATATCTTTTACATATTACATAGCTTTAAATTTCTGAAACAAGCTCCAGATGTTTAAAACAGTAATACCTGATTTATGATACGACTAAAAGATCATTTGCCTTTTTCTACTGGCCTTCAGTTTGATGTGATGTTGCTCTAATTCTCCTAGTCAAAAGGAGATACAGAGGCAAATGTTCTCATCACTCCTCTTTGGCATCTCACTTACTAGTAGGTAGTACAGTCTCCTAGGGAGTCAGAGAAACCTCCAGAGCGCAGTTCAGAGTGTGTAAATTTGATGGTAAATGTCAGAATGTATGAAAACTTCCTTAAAGAGCTTCTTTGCAAGTCATCCCCATAAACCGCAGGCTTCACAAAGAATACAGATTACTTAGATTTGAACAGAAAACACATAAAATGTTCAACGCATCCTCATTAATGCAGATAAAAATAACACTACCCAAAATTCTTTCCCCCACCCACAACTTAAGTAGCTCACGAGACAACTGAAGAACTCATAATACATCACATGGTTCCACAGTCACACTAGACGTTTAGCATTTAATTTATTAAAGTACCTTTTTCATTCATACACATTATGAGTAGTTAACTAGTATGACAGTTCTTACTTATCAGTTGACAAATGTACTCAGCTAATCTTGATGGGGAATATTCTTTTAGGTGGAATTAGTATCAGGGAGGATCCATAGTTCCAACACTACCACACCCAGCTAGTGTCACCATGTAGGAGTAGAACTAATAGAAAAGGTCAAATTGTTTAACAGCATTATGAAGTAACATTGTTAGAGTCAGGAAGGAATCTTGTGATTATTTATCAACACCATCAGCTGTAGAACAAAGGAGTTGAACAAAAGCCAGGGGAAAAAAAATCTGCTTGTTTAAAAGGAGACTCATTTACTCATTTAGAAAGTAGTCCTAAAGAAAGTCAGAGAAGGTGATGAAAAAAGATAGGCCAAACTGATTTTAAAAATTGCCAAAAAAGCACAGTATCTCACTGTACTCTATATGAAGTGGAATGTGAGTATTTCAGACCAGAAAATCAGATTGGGGCAGGAATAGCAAGCCTGGTTTTAATCACACCAATCTTGCCAGTTGGTTAAATGTCAGACATCTGCATTGCTTAGTCTAAAAAGGCTCAGATCAATGCAATTAACTTCCTTGTACTTTATGTTCCCTAAAAAATCAGCAAAATAGTTCAATTAAAATATTAAACAATGTTTTTCAGCACAGAAATACCTATCTTGGAAGTATAAATGTTAAAAAATACCCTAGTCTTATTCTGCACTGGGAGCAAATCTAGCATTTACTTTTCCCAAGTTCAACCTCTTTTATTTCTGTAAGATGCCCCCAAATCTTTTTATAATTCTTTCAATTGCATATAAACATAATCTCCTGGTATTAGCATATTAGCTTGGCTAAATATAGAAAGGAGCACTCACTCCTGTTTTATGGAGCATTTTCTTTGGTATGCAGCTAATATAAATAAAATGAGCAGAGAGAAGTTGGCAGTGCTCCACTGACATTACATCACTTTTCCTTAATAGGAAACCTCTCTGCAACTTAACATCTTGCTTTAAACACCAAGAATTGTCCACAAAGTCTTCAGTGAGGATCATCATATAAGGCCAGCAGTTAGCTGCGAAGGGCTAGAACATGAAGCTAGATCTCCCAATACAACACCAAAAAGAAACTCTCTAGTGAAAACCACTTTTTAAATGTCACCAACCACAGAGCAAGGGAATTGCATAATGTCTAAGAAAAGTCGTGTAAAATGTACATAATTCCCGTAAAAAAAGCAAAGGATAAAGTTCTAATTTCTATGATGGCACTTCTGTAGACTCAGAAGTTCCTCTAGAAACCAACAAATTAAAAGCAGAGGCCTAATCCAGCAGATACAAATAGGACAGAGACACAAGCATCTATCACAGCTTCATTTGCTGCCTACTCTTTGTGTTGCTCAAAAACTCAAAATCTTCTATTTTGAAGAATTTAACTACTGTAAAATATTATATGATATTTATTTATTAAGAGACAGATGTTGCCACCCACATAGGTTTAGCTTTTCACCAAAACAATAAGACTTTTTGACTGTACACAATGAAAATAAATTATATGTGCAGCAAAACCCAGTGGACCTACAAGGATTCCTGAGTAAAAGAGAAGTCCCTGCACTCAGTTTCTCATCCATTACTGAGATTGCTAGTCTTTACTGTGCCATATATTGAGGGATGAAAAGCAATCCATATAGTATAAGAAGAAGAAAAAGATCCAAGAGAAATTTATATTTATGCTGTAATTAATGTAAACATAAATTCCGGTTATTGTATTTCTAATGTGCATATTTCTGAGGAAAAATCCAATTCCCCTTCAAGTCTGCATGCTGTATTTGCTGGCATGGAATTTTATTGAGAACCTAATTTATTGAGGCACTGTCACCCATGAACACATGAACACAAAAATGTATTTACCACAGTACAAAAAGTCGTGGTAGGTCATTTCATCCTCTGCTTTTTCCAAAAAATTTGAGAGAAGTTCACTGAGTGGCTCCTATTGCTTTCAGTTGCAGCTGTGCAGCAAACAATCTTTAAAAAATTACAGTAATTGTTGCCATGTTTACACCAGTGGCTCTCAGTAAAGAAAACACTAATCTAGTAAAGGTATGCAAAAAATAAATGTAAGCTGAGCTACACTGCATATCACTGTGATTGCTCTGACTTAGGAACCACCTGGTCTTACAATACATGAATTGTCGGCCCCTCTTAGGAAGACATCCCTTAATACTTCGGTCCAATCCTGTTCTTTCACTTCTGTTTGTGATGGCACAACAGCTCAGGACCCCAGCAGAAAGGGCAAGTGAATTAAAAGTTGAGAATCAACATAGAATTGGGTAAATTGATGGTTTTGTTTGCTGTTTGGGCTTTTGGTGGCTTGATTTTGGGTGATGGGTTGTTTTGTTTGTTTGGCTTTTTAAAGTCTTGAGTCTGTTCACTCCTTTAGACTAAAAAGCAGCCACCTGAAGGGTTCTGCTGGCATGGCAGCAAAGGGGTGCTTGTCCAGGAACAAGCACCTGACAGCTGCACCTCTCATAGCTCACACTGCCAAGGCAGGGTTTGCAAAGCCTATCTTTAGTTGGTAATAGTGAAGGACAAGAATGAACTTCTATATCCATTCTTCTGGATGACTCCGCTGTTTACTCTCTCAATGGCAATGACGAAGTAAAATCTTGAAGTTTTATTTCACGTATACATTTTTAATTCAACTGCCCCCAAAATGAATTTAGTCTTTAATGGAGGCAAAGCCAAAGTTTAGTCTACAACAAGAGAAAAGTAATTTCAAACTAGTTAGTGTGCCCAGTGAATAATTGGAGAAAATTTCACCTCCATTGCTAGAACTATCTCTCTAAAGATTTCCAATAGGGGTATTTGTGCAATATTACACTCTCACCAAAAATGCAGTACAGGCCTAAAAATGAGGACATGTAGCTTAAGACTTGATTGCATGAATGACAAAGGTATAAATAACAATATTCACTTGACCAGTTCCATCTTTGTGTGTTTTTGTTGATCCGTCAATTGGCTAGATACTCCTTAATTAGGTTTTCTCTTTTTTTAACAATATTAGAATTATTAGCATCAGCCAGTGTTCATTTTCTAAACTACCATTTTTGCAGTTGTTTCAACTAATGCCTAGTTTTGGGAAAACATCAGAAAAAGCAGATGAATGAGGTTAAACTCAAAACAAAATTGAAAATAATATGGCACCTATATTTAACATTAATCAAATCTTATGACAATAAAACTTCACCAAAACCAGCTGACTAGACAGAAGAGTTCCTGCTAAGTAAGTTGTTATAACTCTTAGGTTTCAATTGTCATACTGTGTTGCTGTGCCTTTTTAGATTCAGAGAAACCATCTGTTAAAATTAGCCATAATGGAAAGAATTAACTGCAAGTCTCTCACTCATCCATCCCACCACTATTATTGTGCAAGTTATCCTACTGTATACAGCAACCACAAGCAGAACTGATATGCTAGCTGGGCACATACGTGTTGGATCCATCCTCTTTTTGTTTTATCACAGAAAAATCAAGCTACAACTGCTTTCCAAACTTGTGTAAAAGAATACAGGAATTTGAACCAGTAGCCTGTGTGTTCAAGCACAGACATACCATTGAAACCAATGGGAGCAACAGTAATTAGTAGCTCTAAAAATCAGGCAACTTTCGTATGAATTTAACTTCATTCAAGTGAATTTGAAAATTTATTTTTAAAATTCATCCACATACAGAAATACATTTAAAAAAAATTAGTTTCTGCTCTCAGAGTAATACTTTTTTCATGGAGAATGAAGTATCTTGGTAATTTGCTGTTACTTAAATGGCATAGAAATTCTTGGAGATGTAAAGGTTTCATACCAAGTCCCAGGTTAAGTCCGCTCAGTAGCAAGAGAAATGGAAAGCACCTGATCATCATTTGGTAGTGTGACTGAAGTCAATCTCCATGCTCTTTCCAGGAAACTTGTTATAATGTCCGAATATGTTACCTTTCGCATCAACCTTTATTAGCATACTTTAAGCAGAGAAAATGCAGAAATCTTTATTTTGTGCCTGGAAGATATCCCTATACAAAAAGGAGTATGAGAATCTTTTGGTGGATATTAACTCCTTGACTTTGGTGTCACTTTGGAGTTTTTTTCCAAGATTTAATTAAACATTCAGACCACAGAGAAGGCTTATCATGGCATACAAGTCCAGGTAGTCTAAAGAACAGTGATGTATGACATCATCTGCTTCAAAAATTGGAGTGAGTGGTATGGCAGAATTTCTCACAAGCTCAGGAGAACTTTTTTGTTAAATGACCAAGGTAGCAATACTATATAACTCTTAAAAGCTGTAAACTGGAATAGGCTGCCCAGAGAAGTGGTGGAATCACCATCCCTGGAAGTCCCCAAATAATGTGTGGATATGGCACCTGAGGACATGGTTTAATGGTGAACATGGTGGTGGTGCTGCGTTAATAGTCGGATTTGATGATCTTAAAGATCTTTTCTACGCAATCTTGAGACAGCTCACACAATGAAGTTTCACAAGAAACATCAGTTGAATGACAGTTTAAAATGCCTAGAAATGTATAAATCAGAAGGTATCTCCTTCAATACCACCTAATTATCACTTAGTTAACTTTGGCTTAACAACCAGTTGTACTAATTCTATGCGGTAGTTTTCGTCTACAGTTTAGAAATGTTGCTTTTCCCTCTGTTCTGGGGTAGGAAACATGAAACTAGAGCCGAAGGAAGCAGCTGGGTTGGTGAAATTATATCAGAAAAATACTTCTACCACAACAAGTGCTTCAAACTACTTAGGTGTAGATACTTATTATAGAACAGAAACAGCAAAGTTTAGAGTTAATAAAACATAACTAACTAAACCTGACAGTTCCTAAAGACTTTTATAACTTTGACTTATTCCCAGCCATTGCCTGACTTAGCCTGGATATGATGTACAACACTATTGTTTCTGATGGCTTTCAGTATTTAGGCCAGTGTGAAAATTCACCAACAACAGTAAATGTAATCCTTATTTTACTGGGGAACAAAAAAGTCCAAACATGCCACAGATAAATCCTGAGTTGGCACCTCAATGAGACTTTGAGTAGAAAGACAATTATTCAAAAACACTGGACAATATGTACTATCATAATAGCAAAACTAGTAATATTTTCTGAAGAAAGGCACCGAAATGGTTTCATTAAACCAAAAGCATGAGTTTAGTTTAAACACGTTCATGTCCACACAACATGCCAATCTGCACATCAACGTGCAATACTCATATGACTGGAGTCTGTGCAATACAAGACCTGATTACAAATAACAAGACTATTAGGCATTCAGCAGTTTAGAGGACAAACCACTAATTTAGACCTCAATGGATACATCCAAGAGCATCCAAGGAAAATTCTGAAACATTAAACTGCTTCTCAATAAGGAAAATACATTTTTATGTCCCCCAGTGTCCAAAAAACTATTTCACTACCTCTTTTCTGTCCTTAATGCAGCATGTTGCAGTTACTTAGCTTAAATTTTTCTACAAACTTCACCACTGGTCAGTGATCTTATAGCAAACCCTAACGTTTTCAAAATGAATGACAATTAATTGAGAAACTAATCATTAATATCTTCCTTCCTTTGTAAGTATCTCAACAAAGACATTTTCAAATTCATGTAAAACAGTGAACAACCTGTAACACAACTTGAGGAATCTGATGAATTAAACAGAGGAAGCATTTGAGAACAATTTCAAAAACCAACCACAGAGATTAATATTGGTAACTCAGGAAGTTTGACAGCAAATTTTCATGATTCTACTGCTATCAAAAAAGACCATCAATGATGACAGAGAGAATTTCCATAACTCAGAAGCACAGTAAGTATTATTTAATTATGAGTTTGTGAAAATTTTAATCTCAGACAAGCAGCTTCTGTCCTGTATCACTCTTTATATGGGGCCCCGGCCTTTCCATTAATTAGAAAGGTACTATTCACACATTTTATAAATCCCAAACATCCCAGTTTCACTCTGATTAATCAATCTTCCATTACTCTGCATAAGCAACTTTGCTCTGCCAGTACGGGAAATTCTGGAAGACATAAGAAAGCTTTTTGAAGAAAAGAGAGGTTATTAAGCAAAAATATTGGGCATGACAGAGCTCTGTATGTTCATACACATTCACTCAATTTCCCCAGCTTTCATTTACTGCCAATCAGCTTCCTGCTTAAAAGCATTCCAATTCTATTCTGTTCTGCTCTTTATCAATGAGCATGTTCCTTCAAATATTAGCATTGCAAACAGTCCCACTGATTCAGTACTCTTACAAGAATCCACTCACTAAACAAGGCCTGTCTCTTGCATTTATAGACAGTAATGCTTAAAGCACAAACATCTATCTTCTTAATCCAAAAAAGGACATAATGCAAGTGCGGTGTTTTAGTTACAAACCGAAAATTAGCCTCAGTGGTCAACAGAGCTTTCTTGTAATTTATTATAATTAGCTATCCCCAGGTCACTCCTCTTTTCTAGTTACAGTTTACCACAAAAAAATTCCAAAGTTTGTACCCAAAAGGAATGTTAACTTGACAAAGTTACAAAACAGTTTCAAAGACTGTTAAAAGCAAGGATGCAATACCCCAGTCTGCCAACTTGTAGATGGAGCAAACTGCAGGCAGAATAGGATGAAACCAGAGGTATTATAGTGCCTTTTATGTAAAACAACATGTTAAATCTAACAATAAAGATTTCAATACTTGTTCTGAACCAAACATTTCACCACATAGAATCATGCTCACAGATAATAATCAGATCTGTTAAAGAAATGCACGAATGGCTTATTTCATTTCAAGACCTGGATATCAAAAGTACCTGAAACTAATTCATAACGATTGTGCTCACATGTTAATACCTTCATTTTTAACTGCAGCGTGCAACAAACAGAACATTCACGACTTGTGTGTGTGTTTCTTAGGTCTAAATTTCTTGATACTTCTGTGATCCTGCAGAATCCCTAGGATCGTTTGTTGAAGAAAACTTCCAGTGAGATAGCAGGAACCGTACACACCAGCTGGATGTGCTTAAACTGAGACAATCACAAGCCCTTGCTCCTTGAAGATATCAGCTCCTGCCCCAAAAAGCACTGTTTCCCTACTTCAAAGACTCCTCAGAGTTGAAACCAAGACATTGATTTCGGGCGAACTGCGATGCATGTGGTTAGTGCTAAGCTTCACCATCCCAGGAATGGTTCCACCCCATGCCAATCCGCACACCACATGACGTGCCTCTGACATCAAGACTAGATTGGTGCAATATGTTCCAGCTAGGGCTGCAGAGAAGGCTGACTTGTTGCTTGCAGCTGGTTGCTGATTTCAGCCGTATAACTGGTAGGAGAGCAACGGAAACCTGGCAGAGATTCTGATTCTGGGCCTCCTGCTCCTTTTTCTGGGTATTTCATGCTGTTTTGATAAATGTCACTATTTATATTAATTATCCCTTTATAGCTATCCATCAAACATGACTATTACCTTTTGAAAGGATGGGAGATGTGGGAACCTAGAGTTTTGGAATCATTTTTATTTCTGAAATCACAGAAACACTTAAAGTTGCTGTGGTTTATGGGTCAGAGACAAGTGTAGATGTAACCTCAGAGTCAATGGCTGAAAGTTCATCCTTTGTTTTAGAAAATGTTGACATATCATTTTGATTTTATCTTAACAGACACTCCTTTTTTCTCTCCATCTATGTGGAAAATGTGCATGCAACAGTCATCTAATTCAGTTGCATGTCCATGAAGGCAGCATCTAAGCATAAGTGTTTCTGAAATATAACTGATAGGAATATTTTTTTCTTTCTTAAAAAAAGGAAAAAAAAAAAAGAAGAAAAAAAAGAAAAAATAGAAAAAAAAGAGGTTTAGATATTTTAATACAAAGCAGAAAACAGAAGCAATCATTTTCCAGAAATTCCTGATGAACCACTAAAGAAAATATAAACTACTTAATAAAATATAAAATATATATATTAATAACTGCAAAATCTCTAGCAGAAACTCCAAAAGCCACTGAAGATAAAGGAATGGAAACCACATGTAACATCCTAGAGACTCAAAAGACAACACAATGTACTTTAAATATAGTGTGAACTTCCACAGTGTCACCTTAAGGATTTCATATGCCTACAGACACTGACAGAAGAGGTCTCTCTCTTTTTAACATCACACACAGATCTCGAGATTTTTTTAAGATAGAAAAATGATGTTTTATAGGAAATCAAGACTTTCTTCTAGAGCACAGACAAGCAGTATGGCAGTCTACTTACTGCCTGAAAAAATGCCTACAAATGTTATACATGAAAAAATAAGCATTATTGAGCAAGGACATTGAACTCGTGCATGTGAGAATGGCCATGGATATATGAAAACTACCAAGTAGTGTTGGAAACAGAAAAAGCATCGAAAGTGGCCATGGCAGATGAGGAAGATCTGTTTTGTGGAAAAGAAAATAATCTGCAGTTTATAGAGAAAAATACAGTCTGGTAGCTTGTCATCTGAGAAATATACATGAACACTTCTGAAACCCAGGCAGTCTTTCCACCAAAATGTCCAAAAGACATTTGTTGATATGCACCAACACCTCTGTAGGTGTGGATATCAATATTCCCTTTAAATAGTCTTTATGAATTCTGGTTTTGGGCACCTCAGATTTGCACAGAAATAAATGGCATCATCTTGCAACAGGCTCACCATCAGTAACGTAACACCAAGTAACTCATGCCTCTATTAAATTCCCTAGAAGTTTTAACAGGCAACACAAATCACACACAAACACAGACTGCATGAAAATACCCCACCCACAAAACATTATGATCACCCCTGGGATTTTCAAAGCTTCAGTTGTACTAAAAATTTCACTAGATATTGGGTCAAAACAAAAATAACCATAAATTAGGTTGCCCTCCTGAAGCCTTCAAACACTGAAAAGCAAAGCTTTATATTTCAGAGCCAAAGTAAGTAGAGTGAGGTGGACTAAAAGAAATACAGCACCACTGGGTTTCTGAGCAAGGAAACTCTACTTTAATTTGTGCAAAATCTTCTATGTTGCCTTGGTGAATCTCCTTGCTGGTCAAAGTTGGCTATTAAAATTGTTTTTCACTTTAATAGCTGCTTTAAACAAAGCACCCCCATAAGTCAGATAGAGATTATGTTGTGTAAGGACACACACACACACACACACACACACACACACACACACGTATATTCACACCTCATTAGATTAATATGCGCACAGAAACAGACTTGCATTATCTTCTCTCATTAAAAAAACCCTGCATAATCTGTGCTTTGAAGTCAGAAACATTTTACACACATCTGGATGTACATGGCACTTAGAACCGAAGGAAACAATTCTATTTCTAGTGAGTGCTTTCATGCTCAGCCTATTCAGAAGAATGAATTCAGCCATAGAAAAAAAAATTTAAAAATACTTCAAAATCCAACTGCAGAAAAATAATTATGCTATTTTAAGGATAAGTTAAACTCTAAGTTGTGAGTAAGGTGCAAAAATGGGTAGGCGCAAGCTCAGTTGAAAGCTTGGCCTAAACCCAGCAGGTTGGCTCTCCTGAGAAAAGTTGCTATAACACATGTGGGTTTTGATTTAAAGCAGATTTCTGTACTCAGTGTGGCTGGAGAAATGGGGTCATATTTTTAAATGAATCTGTAGCAGAAGAAGTACAAAAAATTCTAAATATTCCATTCTCCTTTTCTACTCACTAAAGCCCAGGCAGGACATCCTAATGAAGTTTGTCCAGTCTACCAGATACTGCCTGCATGCATTTCTTGCTCTCTGATGTACATTTTATTTTCATCATAGGAGAGGAAGTCATATTAACTTGCAACTTAAAATTAAATCCAACTGACTGAATCTTTATCACAATTCAATATTTTGGAAGAGACGTTTAACATCATGAAGTCCAACCACCAACCCATTACTATCACTGTAATTTCTAAACGACTAAACCATATAATTTTTTTTTCCTGATATCCAATCAGAATCTCACTCTTCTCTGGTTAAGGCCATTATCTCTGATCCTCTTACTGCAGGTATGGTAGAAGAGACTGACCCCCACCTCAGCACGACTTCATTTCAGGCAGTTGTAGAGAGCAATGACGTCCCCCCCGCTCCTCCTCTTCTCTAGGCTAAACATCCCCAGCTCCTTCAGTGAATCCTCATGTTCTCCAGTCCTTTCACAAGCCTTGCTGCCCTTCTCTGGACATGCTGCAGCTTCAAAATGCCATTTTCAGAGTGAAAGGCCCAAAACTGAATGCAATACTCAAGGTGTGGCTTCGGCAGTGCAGAAGACAGGGGGACAGTCACAGCCCCGGTCCTACTGCCACACTACAGCTGATACAGGCCAGGATGTCATCGGCCTTCTTGGCCTTCTGTTTTAGAAGAAACAGCATCTTGCAAATGCTAAGATGGAAACAAATCCACTTGAGATTTTAAAAGCTAAATATTAATGTTGTAAATGTAATGCCCTGTGTTTTCCCATTATTTACACACACACCTCAGGTTCTGTGTTGTCATAATGGGTACAGTAGCATACAAAACAAATATCAGTCCTTATTGTGAATTCAGTGGGGTAATATGGTTGGTATAAATGTTAACACCACTAAAACAGTTTTTTTTTGTGTGCTAATCTATTTTTACATTTAAGCCTGGAAAAAAATGTCACTATGTTGCCAATGAAAACCAAAAAACCCTTTTCCTGTACATTTCTGCTGGCTGACACATCATGTCTGCAAATAATAGTCTTTTTCTGAAAAACCTTTACTTTACACAATCCCAGAAGAACAAATAAGATACGTGCCACCTTATGAACACTTCCCAGAACTTGGACACTTTGGCAACGCAGAATAGAAGTTCCTGATGCATAGACTCCACTCTTCAACTAAATAACTCTTCCATATTATTAAGGCTGAGGTAGGAACTCAGTGCCACATTACCAATTTCTGCTTGAAATACACTACAGCAAACTGTGATATGGTTGGTTTCTCAAAGAGAATAATTAGAATTGTTTTTTTTTTATCCTGTGTTATAGTCTAGCACATACAATGCAGACCATCTTCTGAAATTGGCAACAAACAAAATGTGAAGCCCATTTTAAAGAGAAATTTCAACAGAAACGTATTTTGTTGATATGAATGAATACAATTTCCCAGGCTCAGAAGAATGTCCTGGGAAGGACTGGAAAGAATTCTGAGTAACGGCAACAAACAATGGTTTAAGATAATCTAAGGTAATTAAAGATTTCTTACTCAAATTATCATCGGAGAGATGTGCACACTATGAGAACTAGGGAAAGCAGACTGAATTGCTTCTTGGCTCACCTCATTCAGGTGCATGAGGCAGAAAAAGCCCAGTAAGAAATTGAGCCCACTATATTTATTTATTTATATAAAAATAAGTGCTGTTTATCTTAAAATTCCTTCCCTTTGTGGAAGGGGGAAGTGCTGGGGAGTGCCATACACAATAGAGTAATTACAATCACTTTCTACTTCAATAAAGGAAATACAAACTTCCTGCCTTGGCAAAGGTTAGAATGTCTCAAGCAGGTGGGAAAAGGACCATATAAGTGTCTAGACAGAAATGTGGAGGAAAAGTATTTCTCAATTTTCTATTCATGTGCTAGTCCAGAAAGTGGACTACACATGTAAAAAGCACTGCCTTAATTATTGGTTCTTCTTCTATGATAATTATATTTTAATTATGATAATTATATTTTTAATTACATGAATACCAAAATCTTAAATGATCTATAATGCTCTAAAAAGTTCTGACACTTGTGGTCACAAGACTCTTCACCTCCTGCAAGTAAGAGGTTAAAATTAGTCTTCTAGGCATACTACAATTTGGTTAGTAATTACTCCATAAATATTTTTCCTTATTCTTCTAAATGCATCTATTATTGCTATGAAATCATTGCAGAGTATTGCCATTACTGAGTGGGCACTTGACTCCAAAAGGAACTTTATTACTTAATCTAGCACTGAAATGCTATCTGTTAAGAAAGCAGGAATATTTCCAAGATGGAAGATGATACATGAATAAAAAAGTCTGTTGGCATATTTTGATTAAATAATATTCCCAGGATAAAAGATTTCCAGTCAATTATTATGCCCTCAAGAATATATCTGGGACTATCAGTCAATTTATATGTTCTACATAATCCTGAAATTTTTATTGGGAAAACAAAACCTTAGGGCCACCAACTCTTTGCAGATCAGTAAAGGTCCAGTACAATCCTCAAATACTCAAAGACTCCTTTCCTCGACAGTAAACAGCAAATGAAAAAACACATAGCAATAACATAAAACATTTTATATTGAAATTATGCAACTAAGGTTGGGCATACTATCTTCAATACAACAATTCTAATTATTCTTTCAGACAGTTTCTTTGTGCTGCGCTCTGTGCACTTATCTACATATTTTCAGATTCGAAACTCAGGTTTTTAAAACCAAAGGTCTTTATCTTCATGTCTTTCAAGGGCAGTCTCTACAATTCATAAGCTACAGAGAAAACCTACATACATGACATCACATACACTGACAGTCTACTCTGCTCCCAGGCACATGGATCCACATGAATGTTGGCATAAGTAAAATTGCAAAGCAGCTAATTTAAGTAGAACCGGATGAGAAATTAGGTTGTTGTTTGAGTAATGAAATACTTTCCATCAACTTCATCATTTGTATGACTGGTTTACTCTGCCCAGCTGAGAACGAGGTAAGTTCAATAAAGTAAGTCTCTCATGGATCATTTTGAAACAAAGTAATAGAAAGAAATTCTGTAGGGGAGAGAAAGAAGAAATTCTCCATATTAGTGGGCTGACCAGCATCCCACAGATAATTCCAGGCAGATTTCTTCATTGGTCTTCCAATGCCTAAAGCCCAACAGCTGAACATTACTCATCAGATTTACCACTGTGTCCTTACAAAAAAGGAGGTATGCTGTTATAACATAGCTATTAGAAATGGCTGCTGCAGTCACACAGACCACAAAGTGGATGACAAAACTGCAATCACACTCCTGCTTGTGGAGCAGTTAGACTATCATGCCTTCCACAACCATCATATACGCTCAAAAAATTCTGCAGTGCAAAGTTTTGTATGTTGCAATCATCACACAGTCTCTGCAAAGAGAAAACAGTAGACTCAGGCTAGTCAATAGACCCACAATAATTGGTGCATGAGTGTCCAGCAAAATGAGCTTTGCTAGTAAAAAAAAAAAAATTCTAGGATTTCAGTAACAGTATAAAAACATTTATCTTACTTCAATGCTTTCTAATTGTTAGTAAAAACACACTTGAAAATTTCAGGAAAGCTTTTACTGAAAAAAGTGTTCTTGACTCAGAAAGCTGCAAGAAAAGTTATGTGACAGCCATCCACCAACTGCTAAAAAACCTTTACCATATATCCACCATTGCAATTTGAGGAAAACTGCTACATCAGATTGCAGTGTGTGATAACTTGCTAAATTCCGACTTTGTGATCATCAGATTTCACTATCTCGAAGATGAAAGAAATCTCATCTCAAAGATGACATCCACTATCAGATTTCCACTATCTCAAAGATGAGGATTTGTTTTATCCAAATGAGACAGTCCTAATTCCAACAATACCCTGCCTGCATATTCCTAAGTGCTTCAAACATTGCAAGAATATCTGTATATCTCCTACCCCATATTTCCAGTTTCTCTTATTCAAACTTGTATCGCTTTGCTCCCACCTTTTCCCACAGGGTTTCTCCTTCTGGCCAGGAAAATTAGTACAAGAACATCATTTCACAGACAGTTCTTTCAGGTTTTGGTCCCCAACCAAAAGTAGGATGCAACACAATCTCTCCCAGAATCTTGTTCTTACAAGTATTTGCCCCATTTTCATAGTGAAGTGATTTAGATACAATCAATGGACATAGGCTGAGAGCCATTTAACTCTATGTTTTTCTTTCCATCCTCTTGCTATCAATTCTGTATCTTAATCCTTTTATGTCTGGTATGCATTGTGAATCACAGCGCAGCTCTGGATGTCTGGAAACTGCTGGGCTTTCTTAAAGAACATCATAACTTTTCCCACCCCAGAACACCAGTGTATCTCTGTGCACACAAACCTGTGAGAATGAAAATATAACTTCCTGCGCAGTATGTGATACATTTTACAAAATTAATTTCAGAAATATAAGGTTTGTTCACAGGAATCATGGTTTCAGTTCAATACAGCCACAGAACACCACAGAAAAACAGTTCCTTGACCTCAAAGCCTAATGAAAGATTGACTGTGTGCACTCCTATTTTTAGATGTGTGCTCTGCAGTGCCATATTCCTTAATATAAAGCTGACCCAAATGTTCCAATAGCAGACGTTGGTTTCTCTTTGATAGCCAATGCATATCTCTGCTTTCCAAGTTTCTGTAAACACATCATTATAAAGAAGGCCAGTCTTACTTTTCCCAGCCTTCTTTCTAATTATGTGCCTACTGCCAGGAAACTTTCATTTTTTCTTTTTTTTTTGTCTTCACTACTAAAATTTAAACAAATGAACAAATGTCTGATGCGCGCGGCAGACTCGGAAAAGAAGAAAAAAAAACCCCACCAAAGCCTCCTTACTGTTGCGAGTTACAAAGTTACTGAGTAACACCAAATTCCTTTCAACACCCCGCGATAAACATTAGACAAAAAAATTTAGCTACAAGAGTACATTAGATCACCAAATAGGTCTTCCTTACAGACATACGAATTCCACAGAACAACCCTAAATTTCAATGTTTTGTTTAATTTTGGTAAGAAGCCGTAGTAAATCTTCTAAAAGATAAGTCTCCTGCCCCTTACCAACTCTCTTCATCCAGAACTATCACTGGGTTCCTACAGAAGTCTCGTACAAAGAAGGCTGGGAAAGCATTCACAGTTTACTGCCCCATCATACTTGTTAAGGACTGATTTAGCAAGTCCTGGGCTACAGAGATGCACAGAGCTGCTGCCGCCACAAAAGCATCCTTGCTGAGTTTGGAAACACCCAGGGGACGGCCGGGGTCGGCAAATAAAGCGCATCAGCCAAACTCGAATGCGACTACAGACGACGAGGCAAAAGAAAAGAGCAAGAAAGAACAGATCAAAAGTAGAAATACTCCGAAGAAAGGCGGTCAACACGGTCCGATTACAGCGCAATTTCATGCGCCCTGACCTTTCGCCTCCTATCACCGCTTCTGCCGCGCGTTCACCTCATGCAGAGAGGAGGCGTCCCAGCCAGCCCCCTAAAGCACCCTGCCTGCCACCTTACCTCGGCACGGCGGGCAGGGCAGCTCTCACATAGCCGAGCGCGGCTGTCCCGGGGCCGCTGCGGAGCACAGCGGAGCGGAGCGGCGCCCGCGGCTCCCCGCGCTTATATGGGGCGGGCCGGGGCGCAGCGCCGGCCGTGACTCACGGCGGAGCCGCCGCGGCGCGTCCCACTCCGGCGGCTTCACGTTAAGAGTCCCGCGGCCGCCCCGGGCGCCCCGGTGCCTGCGGGAGGCGTTCCCGGCCCGCCGGGAACCGCAGGGAGACGTGGGTTTCCCGCGGCGAGTCGCCACCGGGATGTTTCTCCCTGCCGCCGCAGCCTAAGGCTTAGTGACTCTCCCTCGGAGCTGCAAGAACTGTGACCCTGTGGTACACTTTTTGCCAAAAAATGCTCGCCTCCTAGGCTGGAAGTTCCCTTCTCCCCTCCAGGAACATCCATAGCCAGCAGAAAAACTCTAGAAGGCGCCGCAGCAGCCGAGAGAAACATCCCAGGCTCTTCCATACAGCCATACAGCTGCACAAAAGTGTTGCTACGAGAATTCACATCAGCTCTTCTGCGAGGCAAAAGTTTCCACAATTGCCACATAATTTTTGTCTGCATGACAGAGTGACTGGGATGGCTACACATTAATGAAAAACTGCTAAAGCAATGTCCCAAGTTGTTCTCCTAAGCCCCTTAATACTTCTTCTTTTAAAATAACACTTATGCCAGTACTCATCACTACCAAGTGTTCAGATTCAACTGAATTTAAAACTTCTTTCAGAAAAAAAAGTAGCATGCTATTGCACTGTAGTCACCTGTTTTAGTCTCCTGTGCCTTCTTCACCTGCCAAAAAATAGCATCAGTGATCAGAAATAAATTTACTATATGATATAAAAGTCTAGTTGTTTTGTGATCCAATTATGCAAATTAAAAACCTTTTAGAGTGTCACTTACTCTAAATACATGAATTACTACTACCTATTCCACTAAGGCATTCATTTGAAGGTAGATAATTCTTTTTTTCCCCCTCTTTTTTTTTTTTTTTTCCTTCTTTTTTTCCACAAGGAGATAAAGAGGGTCAAATTTCTGGTTTTGGCTCATACCCTTCCTACTGTAAGCCACTTGGTCCGGATCCACTGCTTTCTTGCAGGTTACATGCCAATATCAGTTTTATAAGCAATCATAGAACACAACTAATCGCTAGTAACATCTACTTCAACATCTTTTAAAAACAGGATAGATAATCTCAAAAGATACATCAATAAAATCACTATTCTCAATTCCATCCTTAGCCCATGGAGGTGATCGGTGGTATCGCTTGAATTTTCTACCTCATGAGCAGCAAGTAAGTGTATGAACACGCTGCCCTTTACGTCTCTGTTCAACACCCTGGACAATGGTTAGAAGATTTTAGGGCAGATGAAAGCAAGGGTGATCCTCTTTCTTCTCCGAGTTCCAGTTTCCCATCAATGTGTATTATAGTTCAGCCCTGGATGCTTGGAAATCTGTTTGCTTTACAGGAACATCACCATAACAGTTTTCCCCCAACTGCTATGAACCTCCAAAATGTGCAAGAACTCTACTGGAGAAATTTCATTCCTGAGTGAACAATGCAAAACAAGGTAGCCCTGAAAATTTCTCTGCTTACTCAACCCCTTTGACACCATTTCACCATTAAGCCCTCTTTAGGACTCAGAATTCACTCCGCATCACTCAGTCATTGCAGAATATAACAGGAAGAACAGAGGAGTGCTGCCAGTTAGGAAAAAGGGTGGGGAAAATAAGGCATCTCCCAATTGCTAGAACAGAGTGGCATGCCAGAACCTGGCAGTGAGAAGGCTGGCACTGCACTAGCACCCTGTTTCCAATTCTGGCACATGACTCTGGGGAAGAAGCATGGTAACTTACACATAGTATTAAGATAGTACAAAGATAAAAAGAGTATCACTCATGGCTCATCAGGTCTCTCTATGATTTCTGGTAGGTATGCTCGTCGAGAATAGTATTTTATCTACAAGCAGAACACAGTTCTGTTATGGCCTGTAACAGGTGCAGATGATGTAACACACACAACAAAGAGCAGACTGATGTACAGTAGGAAAAGCCCGTGATAGAAGAACAGTACCTGGACTTCACATCTCTTAACTGCACCTTCTCCTTTGTATTTGATTATAACCATTTGATTGAGATAATACTGCATCAAAGGCATGCATTAAGAAATTCTCCAACATTCCTTCCATCACAGCTTTTAAAATTTTTGCACATAAGCATTCTATGTCTGTGTGCATATGCATATGTTCCGTTCATGGGGATGGAAGATGAAAGCAAAGACAGCTTGTGCACATCAGCTTAGTTCAAGACAATTGCTCTTCTCTGACTCCACAGCATATTCGGGCATGGAAAGTGAAAATGAAGCTCAGCTTACTGGGAAACAAGCATGAAGCACATTGTGAGATTAAGATCCAGAGAGAAAAGAAGTAAAACCATATGCTTAACTTAATATGATCTGTGATTCTTTCTTGTAAACAACTTTGCCTATAATTCCAGTCCCAGGAACATTTGTTTCTGGTTTAAGGAGTTTCCAACTAAATCTACAGCATAACTGGCATACCGAAATGAAGGGAATTAATTTACACATAAAAAGACAATTGCCTACAACTCAAATTAAGTCCTAGTATTTAAAAGAAATAATTAAAACATAATTATAATGGATAACAAACAGCTTTTGGAAAAATGCAGTAAAGGAGCCCAGCAATTACTTTCTGGGGACCCGGGAAGATAATGGTAGATATCACTAGTAAAGCAGGCAACCACCAGACAGCCTAAAGTTTTCTTGCTAGCATTTGTTCATTTGAGAAGTTTCACAAAATTAAGATTTACTTTTCAAATCACCCCATAAATAAAATGAAATTAGTATTGTTTGAAGCACAAAAACTAAAAAGGATGCCTTCAGGAAAGAAAAGCTGAAAATGCAGAGAGAAAACCTTATACTAAGTAACCACATCCTCAGCAATGAGTGGAAATAAATGAAAATGACTCAATGGACTTCATGAGAGAGTCTGTCAAATTCTTAAACTATTACAGAATAATTTGTAGCATTTAAATATAATCTTTTTGCCTGCAGTGTATGTTCAGTGAAGGAAGTGTATTTTAATAGTGTACATTTATTTTTTATTCACAACAGCTATTTTCCAGGTGCAATAATACAAAAAATTGCACACTTCTCTTTCCTTTCTTATCTTTGCCTCCTTGATTTTTCCTCATTATGATATGCAAAAATTTAGCCTTGTAGCTGCTGACTTTACTGAGACATTTAAAGCTCTACTGGAGTGTGCAATTCTGATCACACTAGTTAAGACCATAACTCTCAAATTTTTAAAATCAAAACAGGATGTTTTGACAAAAGAAATAAAAATCAAAAAAATGAAACTTAAAAATTCTGAGATCTAGGAAGAAGTTGTGATTGAGATTCAAATAGCATTTTCTAATGAGGGAGACAAATGGCATGAGATTTTTTTGGTCCTAAAAACTGGAAATTAATGCAAGGATATAGGCATGCCTGTAAACCAACCCAGATAGTATTCATTTAGCCACAATGCAGCTTTGCATCATATTACAGTTCAAACATCATTAAACTCAGATGGAAATGTCAGTAAAATAGACCTGAAGGACTGACCAGAAGAGGGAATTGAGTTTACAAGCTTCCAAACTGATTCATATGCAGCTACTGAATTCAGTGATCTGTGGAGGCCAGTTCAGCAATCCCCCTATTTTTCCTGTCTAAGGAAAATGCATCCCATTTACACTAGCTGTGCAAAATAAGCTTTGGTATACCAACCACTGCAGATTTAAATTTTTTTATTTAAAACAACAAAAAAAACCTAACTCCATAAAACTACATCACCACCCATACTGTATTTGACAAAAAAGTCAAAGCTCTTCTGCATAGCTTTGAATGGGGATTCCTAAGCCAGCAACAGGACACTGATTTTCTTGGAATTCGTGAGAGTCTGAGATTTCTTTAGAAGGCCAGAATGAAAAATTAGGATTTCCCAAAACCGAAAGTGACTGACTATACCTCTGAAATGGTAGTTACCAAACACCTGCCAGTCAAAAGCATTTAACACTATTTCAACTATCCTGTACTACCCAACTTGGCTGGTGTTGGCAGACACTAAGGTAGGAACTGTAAATTGCTTTGTCTGGTACTGTCTGTTTGGTGAAATTCACAATGTTTGAACTAATAGTTCCAAGCTGTTTGTGGCTTTTGTTGTTCTCAGCACTTCTGGAAAACAAAAGATCATGTGTTTGTTGCAAGAAAGAATATTTAGGCAAACATTTCCCATCACTTTCAATTCTGCAAATACACACCATTGAAGTTATGTGCTTTACAAAAAGAAAAACAAAGCAAGGGCCAACACTTGATAGCAAATCATGCTGCAGTCTCTGATCTAGGAAAACATGACTCAACAATAACAACAAAAAAAATTCTGTCCCAACTTCTAACAATACCAACAGAAAAACAAAAATTAGAAGTTTCTATTGTTAAGACAATTTTCATTAGTCAGGAGTTACTATTTTCGTGGAAATATACGTATACTCGCATGTGTGCGTACATACACGGTGAAGAAGTGACTCACACTTAAGTCTTCTTTGTTATACTGCTATTTCACCTTTCAGACTGAAATAGCAAAGGTCCTTAGGGTAAAAAATTACATGATATTGATCAGACTTACTGTGCAACCCCTATGACAGCACAGAGAAAAACTGTGGGTCTACTATGTCGGCACTTTCAAATAAGGGACTGGAACAATGATGGTTGATCAACAAGCGTATGGAAAAGTTAAGTATCCCAATGACTTCCTGAAGTTCCTAGATACTTCAGTACCCACATGATTGGTCTGTTTTATCCATGAGTAATCCATGAGATTTCCTAGCCTGCAGAACTACTGATAGAGCAATGTGTGAGAGCTTTGGAAATTTTAACCTAGAAAATATAACCTAGGAAAAAACCCATTCACTGCTCTGGCTTTACTTCATAGTAAAGCTGACATAACACTTTTCAGCTGTGATGCTGAAACTTACTTTTACAAGCATGGCCATGGGTTTATGACAGGTCTAGCTGCACTTTCAGATGCTAAAATTGTTAGAAGGCTTATAAAGAGTCACAGATGATTACAGCAATTTGAATGTCACCTGTAAGACCTTCCCAGTTCTGAACTCAAATCTCAACACTACATTCCCTCCTTTAATAACCCTGATACGGCAATACTGAGTGTGTTGTATCTTTCAATTAGCTACACTTCAGTAACTTACAGCTGCTGTAATTGTGAAGCCTGTCAGGAAAGATAAAGAAGCTGTTTCTTCTGAGCCAGGCTTCCCTACAGTATTTAAAATGTTTTTCAGTAGCTGTTTATGAGCTGATCTTGTCACAATTTCAAGATCAAGGCATAACTTACTTCCTTTCATCACAATGTCAAGCTCACAGTGCATGTAATTGTTAGCTATAAAGGCTGTGACTTTAGGACACATTCTGTCGTTAACGTTTTGAAACCAGAGCAAACCGGGCCAGTATGTTAAACGTTACTGCTGAAGTTTGTGCCCGCAGCTATTTAGTTTTCTCTATTCTAGGTTTTACGCACTCAGCCGAGATTATATAGCTCTTCCTTCTGAGTACTTGTTGTGTGGATTCTTCATGCTTTAAGTGAGTCTGAAGTGAAAAAGTGAATGGTGTTCCATGTGTTTTTCCACCAGGAATAAGACCTTTCAACTTCAGCCCATATAAGTAGGTAAAACAACGTTCAAAGACACTGGACCACAGGGCATGAACTTTACAACTGTGTTTAAACCACTACCAAAGTTGCATTTCTGAAATCCCATAACATTTTCCCATATTTTATGTTGCTATGAAATGCTTTTCTATCTGAATTGTCAGGACAGTTATAGGGTTTTCTAGTACTTATTTTCTTTCTTTTCTCTCTTTCTCTACTACTGCAAAGACACCCCTGAGTCTCAGGGGTGCCCGTGTACCCTTTCTAGATGAATTTCTAAGTTTTCATTGGAACACTACAGTAGGCAAAACCGTATGTTTTTGTAATGCTTGAAATTGTCTGCAATGGGACTCTTCTTTCCCCCTGGCAAAGGATGACTCATTTATCTTCAGTCTGCTAACCAACGGGGCTGNGGGGCTGCGGCAGCGCCGCCTCGGCTCCCTCCGCTCGCCCGGCCGCGGCCGCCGCTCCCTCCCGGGCAGCAGCGCTGCCCCAGCGGCGTGGCAACGACACAAAGGAAAGTGGGGCGGTGAACTTCCAGCGTGAAAACTCACCGATCCCTGTCGTGGTTTCCCTTGTTCTTTAGAGCAGGTTGCAGCGTGTCCTGCGGGGATTTCGCTGGTGCTTTCGGCAGAGAAAAGGAATCCCTCAACACTGATACCTGCTTTTTTACAAGATANCTTCTGAGTACTTGTTGTGTGGATTCTTCATGCTTTAAGTGAGTCTGAAGTGAAAAAGTGAATGGTGTTCCATGTGTTTTTCCACCAGGAATAAGACCTTTCAACTTCAGCCCATATAAGTAGGTAAAACAACGTTCAAAGACACTGGACCACAGGGCATGAACTTTACAACTGTGTTTAAACCACTACCAAAGTTGCATTTCTGAGATCCCATAACATTTTCCCATATTTTATGTTGCTATGAAATGCTTTTCTATCTGAATTGTCAGGACAGTTATAGGGTTTTCTAGTACTTATTTTCTTTCTTTTCTCTCTTTCTCTACTACTGCAAAGACACCCCTGAGTCTCAGGGGTGCCCGTGTACCCTTTCTAGATGAATTTCTAAGTTTTCATTGGAACACTACAGTAGGCAAAACCGTATGTTTTTGTAATGCTTGAAATTGTCTGCAATGGGACTCTTCTTTCCCCCTGGCAAAGGATGACTCATTTATCTTCAGTCTGCTAACCAACGGGGCTGCCAAAGACCCCTCCTTTCTGAACAAAAATCTGTAGAGAGCTTTCAGAAACATGAGAAAATATGACAAACACAGCTTGAGTTCTTAACTTGGCTGGCTGAAGATCACAGAAGGATATGGACAAGTCCGCCAGCCTCGATCCCCTGCATTCTCCACTACGCTAAAAAAACAGAGAGCAGCTCCCTGCACGCAGACTGCTTCCCCGGCTTCCCTGGCATCTCCCCCTCCGCTCCTATTCTGAAATCCTCCAGCTCCCACTTCCTTATTTGGTTGCCGGGACTGTTCTTTGTCTNGCAGGTTAGCTGCTCTATGAAGAGAAGCTAACCTGCAGGAAGGCAGTGAAATTTGCTAGGGGAACACTCCCTACTGCTGCTTGATACTTAGTTTTAGTAGCACTGCAGGTACTTCAAGAGAAAGAATTGGCGGCCAAACTCTACATGTCTATATAAGGGCCACAGCAAGCAAGGAAGAGCACTTAAATAAAAAACAATTAAACCCCCCCTCCCCCAACCAAAACCCAGTCCTGCTGATCACTGTATTTCTTTTTTTTGTTCACATCATTAAGATTCAGTCTTTTAAAGTCGATTTGTGATAACTTTTGTTTTTTTAAAGATCAAGGAATCCTGTAGGAAGTGATTTCCTTATTTAAATTTAAATGAGAAAATGACAACAGTTCATGAGAATATATATGGAGTATGTCCACACTGACAACTAAAACAGAAGTTAACCTGCAGAGATCCAATTATCTAAGGAGCTTTTTGAGCTGTTACTCCTTAAAAGGAATACCCTTAACAAAGTAGTGATTTAAAATTACTAAGAGTGTTCTGAGGCAGTCCTTTCATGCAGTATGACAAGAAACAACATTTTGAAAAAAATCAAAGAAGAAGGTATAGCTAAATTTCAAACATTCTAATTCTATCTGGGAATCTGGAAGCATTTCTGTATTTCTCAATATGGTTCCTTAGTTTTAAGTTATGAAAACAAGTCCTTTAATAATACTAAAACTCCTTCCATTGTTGCAAGCTCCCATGGATGTTTAGTGAAGCCAAAAATAAGTAGTAAACTGGAACAGAGAGCACTGCTTTAAGTCACTGATGTACAGGGCAATAGTGACTGCTCCTGGGCACAAATGCATGAAAAAAATAACTACAGAGACTACAAAGGTGCATTTATAACCACCTTCCGATAAGACTCCAGCTGCACCCAAGTCAGTTCAACTTTCAGATCAACAGAAAAGCAACTCTGGTATTTTTATACCACATTCTTGCCCTCAACAGAGGCTTGAACTAGTTTGTTTACTTGTAAGAAACTCTCAGACTAGAAAAACATAAGGAAACAGCTTAATAAAATAACAGAAGAATAAATATATTGACAACATCATAATTATTTACATTTTTAAATTAGAACACTAAAATTCACCTCAGAAAATAAACAAACAATTTCAGCAAAATAAGAAACATACAGGAACAATTTAGGAGAATTTATGCCCAGAAAGATCAGCTTTCAAGTTGTCTGTTTCAAGATTAATGTAAATAAAACATTTCTAACTGACAAAGAAAATGTGAAAACAAAAATCCAAAATATAGAAATACTTTAAGAATAAATTAAACTAATGTCGAAAAGATATAGCATTGTCAAATAGTCATCCTTTCAACTGCTAAAGGCTGCAGAAGTACCAGTTTATTTCAGAATTACTCCATCATCTTCAGCAGGTGTTCAGGCTACTGACAAATAACTCACTGCTGATCGTGCAAGCAATTTACTATCCAGGCCCTGTCATCTGACATCAGTTCATCTGAATGGAACAAATTACACCATGAGAGACATGCTCAGGGTAGGAGGACATATTCTTTGACCTTTCTACATTTGCTATTCTGCAAGTAGCAGTACATCTCTGCTGCAACAGAAACTGGCAATGCTCTCAAGAAAGCTATCTAAAAATCTAACCCCTGCAGAATGGGTGACCACCCAGAGGTCTGGAAGTTACTACTCAACTGACTTTCGATGAAAGTTCCAGTTTTCTCTCTGACTGGTCAAACAGGTTTCAAAGTACAGGTTTTGCCTCTCTAAATACTCCAGATAGCTAAATTGCTGCCATTGATCCCAGCGGCAAACCTTCATGTGCAAGTATATTTCCATGCCAGTAAAGCATATCTGCTCCCCATGCCATCTTCTCATTTTGGTATCTGCCAGTTTGTGCTTCCGTCTCCCCCAGTGAACCACCTCACTCCAACTTCTCCACAGCTTACAGTAAGTCAACAGTTTCAACTAGACTGAGCCATGGAAACCTCTTCTTACAGGTCTGAAGCACTTCCCACACCATATCCAGTCTCTCCTTCACTTTGCCAGAGGGTGTCTCATGCTGTCCAGCCCCACATTCACGTTTTGGCAGTTTCATGTAGTCAAAAACTAGAAGGCTCAGCCTGAGCAGTGGAACAGAAATGTGCCATAAAGGAGCACATCATTAACCCAACAGACCTGAGTAGTTTTAACATCTGAATATGAGAGCATTCAGCACCAGTGCACAACCACTTACCAAAGTTAGAGTATTGGCAACAATTGTTTCAGCCTGCTGCTTGGAAACACAAAAATGACAAAATCTTTACTATTACTAAAAGAATTATGAAAGCAATGAAAAAACCTCCAGCATTTCATCAGTAAATTAAAACTGATTTTCTGTGCTAAGGTTCAGCCTTGCAATAAAAACTACTGGCGTTGTAGAATAAGCACTAAAACCTTCAGTGATATTGTAAAACATATTCAATAACACATAAGTGTACTTCTCAGACTAAACATCTTAACGTATTCTGAATATAGAGATACTCACACTGATAATAATACATTTTACTAGATCTTCAAAAAATTCCCTGCCAAAATATGAGACTGTGAGTTGACTTAACTGATAAAACTTTGTACACTAGCCAGTTTGTTCACTAGCACAACTGTCCAGCAATAATTACTACACATCAGTTTATGGTTTCAACTGAATTATCATTTAGTCTTAATGCATGTTTTTCCGATTACAGACCCATGCAAGCAAAATTAATTATATAAGAAACCCAGGTGTATTCCTATCAAAATAATATTGTCAGAATTTTCAGTGCAGAAGTACTAAAACTTATCGTGGGAAAGACCGGTATGAAAGCTACTCTGAAATGTAAGGCAGTAATGAGCAGTCAAAAGTCATGCATTGACTTATATCTAGAGCAGCAGTCAAGGACAATGCACATGTCTGAGAGAGTTGGGCTCAAATTTGTGGGAAGAGGAAGCACTCTTCTCCACATGCATAGCTGGCAAGCCTCATTGCATTTAGATCTGGAAAACATTTGCCAACATGTTTTCATCAGAATGGAGGAAATACACAAAACAGCAGCAGAAACCACGTCAACTGCAAGTAGATGACCATTTTCCAGTCTGGTTTTACAAAGAAATATATAATGTATGACTTTGTTAAATGATAACTAGTGGTATCTACAAGTAGTAAATAGTAAATAAGCACAGACTGCTGTGAGGAGCAGCAGAATGAAATGAAGAAATGAAAAATTGAAGCTGACTATAAATGGAAAACTTGTCTTATTCCATAGTTTGACTCATCTCAATCTGTCAGGCAAAACAGAATATCGACACATCAGAGAGTGCTAAACAGAGAATAAAGCAGAACTGTAACAAAATTAACTCAACAAAACAAAGTAATTTTAGCTCCCTCAGTGCAGTGTTCTAGTGAGATCTTCCTTTTTGGAGTCATGTGTGTTGGATGCTCACAAGTTGAACAGAACTTTGAGGAACCAAAATCCACCATAACGTATCACAAAAAGACATCATGAAGGCTGGGGCTGTCAAAGCACAACATGCTAAAGACTTAATTTTGCCCTTTAGAAACCAGGATTCTTCTTCTTAGACATTAAAACATAAAAAACCCAAACCATCCCCAAAAAACTTCAATAGCAATTTGCAATAACTGATTTTATGGGTAATGTACTCCTTGTGGGAGTTCAGAATTACTTAGAAGATCTGTAGACAGGATTTTTATGCCTTGTTTACTTTTTCTGGGAACTTAAGAGAAAACAGTCTGAAATGAGCTGCAGCTAACATGCTACAGGAAATGAAGGAAGAGAGCCAGACTTCTCAAGAAAGATTTACATTTATATAATGGTGATGGCTATATTTTGGCTTACAAAAAGGAATGCAATTGTTCTAAAATACACAGAAAAGCTGTTTACTAGTGTTTCTCCTTACTTAGTGGATCATGAACTGCTCCAACACTGTATACTGCAACAAAATGCTTTTTAAGAGAGCTCTTTCACCATAGCACGATACTTTGTTTACAGACCAGACATCTTGCATCAGCAATTCCTCTCTGTATGGCAACCAAAGCCAGCACAACCCTCACCTTATACCAAATGTGTTGGTGCGAAATCCACCGGGACATTTTCCATGGCTTTCCATGGAGAAAGCAGCCTGTTGGTAAGCAGTAATGTGTTCCTGGAAGTGTAACATCGTCTTTTATGAAAGATGCCCACAGCACATTGATAGAAGAACCTGCAAGCAGCTTCTCACTGCTTTGCAAAATTTCCATTTGTGGGAATCAGGTGCCTTTGAAATTGAAGTTTAGGAATTGAAATCAATTAAAGGGGTGTGCTTACTACATCTTAAGGACATTACAGCATGTGAGCACTTCTGCAGAGAATTTATTTATTTGACAGATAATCTGAATAGTGCCAGAAGTAATATTTTTTTTTCTCTACGCTAAACTATGCCTATATTTGGCTTGGTCACAAGCTCTTTTATTTAAAAAGAAACAAACAAAACCCCTTGCTACCAAAAATTCAGGTCTATACATGTTCAGTATGACATCATCATTTCAGCTAGATTTTTTTCCACTGGGTCAGAAGCCCATGAATCACACACATGGAGTGGCCTATGTGAGATCTCTGGAGAGTTCCTGGCTTAGCAGGATGTTTCCAGACATTGTGCTCTGACTCCGAGATAAAAGGCCTAAGAACTGAAAGCAAGGAGTTTATCTTGCCTTCATTCCCAATGCTTGCTCAAGATGACTACAAGGCAACTTGATGAGATGCTGTATGGTGAGAGAACAGAGATTAAAGGAACTCATAGGAGATGAAAAAGGTAACTTCTTGTACCTGACTTTATATACCCATTTTCATGTAATTTTTGAGATATGTTTGGGTAGAAATGGATGAACAAACTTGTCCAAGTTAGTTTCAACTTTGGTTTTGATCCAGTCTCACATGTTCAACTTCCGCAGAGAACCTTTGAGAGAGTTTGCACCATACATCTCTTTCTGGGCTTCTTACTCATATACTTGGGAAGCATCAAGTTTTGCATACATCAGCTCTTTAGCTGAGATGAAAATAAACTGCAAAGGGATATAGTATCATAAAACTTCCTTTCAAGAAAGTACTGTAAGACAAACATTTTTATTCAGTAGTAAGCCTGAATATGAAAATGCTCTATTTCATTCAAGCAGGATTATTGGAACAGTTTTGCAAAATCTGTGAAGTGTTACATAAGCCTGCAGGTTTTGATGTCTCCCAAAGATTTATTCTTCTTAATCTAAATTACTTCACTTTAATCACTTCAGTTTTGCTATCTAGTTTCCAGTGAATGCTGGGCATTTTTTCCCATTTCTTTTTTTACCATGACCAGAAATGGTAAAAAGATCATGCTATACATTTAAAGATGTTTGCTGTTTCATCTTGAATGTTGATAAAAACTTTATGCCTCTCGGTATGCAATTCTATTTTAAAAAGTTTGTTTTTACTTTAAACTCAATTAAAACAAGCAATAAAAGGTCAATAAAATATCCTAACTTCTGTTGTAGGATAGAAATATTAACCTGCAGATATCCAGAAGACTCTGAAGTATGCTACATATGTTTCTTTGAAAGAATATTTTTGTTAAAGTGAAAGTTAAAAAAACCCCAATAACTGGAAGTATCTTTAAAAACAAGGTTGAACAGGTACCATGGGGTATCCTGTGGTAAAATATTCTGAAAAGTCCATGAAGAAGCAGATAGAGTTTCTTAAAAGCACTGAAATTCTATTTATCGGTATACGTTTGCATTAGGTACCACTCGGCGAGTATTCGGTTTCTGTGGCTTAAAAAGACCGTGCTCTCTAAAATACCAAAAATCACAATTTTTGGCAGTTTCCTGGGTTTTTTGTCTTATATGAGTTGTCATGAATGACATTGTGCTTTCCCATAGTTTTATTAGTTTTTAAGATCCTACTTGAATTTGAAACTAGACTTTAAAATTAAAGGAGACTAATAAGGGGAATGGGGTAGATAACATAGGTGCTAAGGTGCTTTGATATTTTCCTTTCTACAGTGTCAGGCCATGAGAGAGACCTGTCTTTGACAAAGCTAAACAACATGCAACCGCTGTTTTCAGACCATGACAAAGACTGTGATGTGAGGTTTGATTGAGGAGTACCTCATGCTCAGGGATGCTGTATCTCAACTACAACTTTTGGTCAAAGTTCCTTTGAGAAGATGTACCCTGAAAGGAGTACTGCAGGCCAGAACCTAGAGATGCTGAAAGTTTCATGAACTTCTACAAGTACCCACAGTGAAAGCAAGTGCAACTGCAGCATTCTTACGCAGCAAATTCAATTCATGGTATCACAGCTATCCTGGTGAATAATTATTTACACATTCACATTCTACTGATATCAATAGGTACAAACAACAAAAGAAACTATGTTTTAACAACTCCAGAAACAGAAACCACACCAAAGTGAGTCTTGTCTTTTCAATGACTAAAGGAGCAAAGCTGAGCACAGACCTCTTAATTATTGGCTACACACAAACTCCCCTTACTGCTGGCAGGCCTTTTCACTGGCACACAAGGAAGTCTGTATCTCATTGTACCCTCAATTACTCGCTCTTCCTTGCACCTTCTGTATTATATTTTAAAGATCTTTTGTCCCCCTCAGCCCACCTTAAAGAAGTGCAATTCTTTGGATTTTGGATACAGTCGGCTAGGTAACCACACCAGCCCACTCTTCAAAACTGTGCCTGTCTGACTGATTTATTTGCATCACTATTTCCTGGCTTGTTCTTCTAAGAAATACTGTATAGCTTCCTTTACTCAAGTACACATTCCAGAGAACACAACACACAGTTAAGTGAGGAAACAGTCCCACGTGTATGTAAAAGGCAATACAGTATTTTTGTTTCTTTTTTAATTACCCACTAAGTTATGAGAAAAAACATGCCCTAAATAATACTGCCCAGGAGAATGGAAATATCAGTAGTATGGTGTGATACATGATCAGGGACGTGATTCTCAAAAAATGAAATGAATCAGTTAAATCTAATCACTAAATATACTTTCTTACCATACTTTAATCAGATATTGCCTAGACAGCATCCCATACATTCTGCAATAAAACAACATGAAAGTAAAGGTCTGGGCTTTTAAAACAAGGAGCTGAAATTCTGGTCACTGGTCTGGGAAACCAAAACGTGTTTCAGAGAATGGTAAAAGAAAAAAAAACCCAAACCAATAGCAACCAAATAAAAGATGAATCATTTCAGAAAATGGTAAAAGGAAGAGGAAAAAACAACACAAAAATCCCAAACAGAAAGAAAAAAAAAAAAAGAAAACATCTCACACTTCAGTAAAGCCTATAGGAATCAACTGGCTTCAGACCAAAAAAATGCTAATGGAACATAGATTACCTAAGAAGAAGTGAAATAAGTTGCCAAGAGCCATGGAAGTTCTTTAAGACAAATACTCGTTTTACAGTGAAAATAAAGCAATTCCACTGGACCACTTTCCAGATGCCTGATCTTGCACTCCTTGCACAGCCTAATTTCCTTTAAAGTTATGAGTTTAGGCTACATGTTGGGGTTATATAACTGCATCTTAAAAGAGAAATGCAAAGTAGTACAAAGCAAAATATATACAAACCCAGGATTAGGGAAAAAAACCCATAGCTAGACAAAACCCCTAGAAATTTGGAAAGAAAGCTACAATGAAAATAGCTAGAGGTGAGGTGTATTTCTAATCCCTTTCCCTAGAACTGGAAAAATATTGAGGAGGAGGAAATTCAGAGTAAAGGGGATGAAACAGTGAAAGTTAAACAGTCTTGACAAAAAGAGAAATATTTGAGAAACATATCCTAAACTACTTCAAAAGGGAGTAAACTAACAAAATGCCATCTGAAATTGGCTGTATGCCCACCACTTCGGTTGACTTTAGGGTCAGTAAGGCAGAGGGCAGACATAAGCTAACATAGCTGAAAAATCAATACAATTATAGCTAAAACAGACGGAATTTATTATAGAGCAGCTGGAAATGCAAAGAAAGAATTCTGTGGATCCATACTGATGGTGTAACTTTGAAAAATATTCTCCAAGTATGAAAGTGCTTTACAAAACAAACAACTTTAAGAAGTGGTGTTAGATGTAGTGATACTACAGAAAATAGACTGTTCTGCTCTGAATATCTGGCATAATATTTCTGGTCAGTTCAATAATGTCACCTGTCAAATCAGTCCAAACAGACTTGCTAATGAAGATCAATAAATCCTTCACATGATAATATAATGTATGTATGACAAAATCCATGAATTGGACAGAAAACAACTGCACAAAATAAAATGGGAAAATCTAAGTGGTTTCTTTCCCCTTTGATTTTCTTCTAATATATATTCTGGTTAATTTTTCAGGTATTTTGCAGTTTTAAAGAATTCCTGTAAACCTTTCAAGACATTTATCAATGTCAAGATTTTTATTGTGCAGCGAGTCATGTCAGGATCAACACAATAAATGTTACCACGAAGTATTGCTAATGAGTCACTGTTCAAGAAAGTTTCCCAAGGTATCACTGCACAGGACAGTCAGTGATATCTTGTAAGTTTTATATTTCAACAACCCCTGTTCTAAAATACTCAGTACCAAAAGTGATATGTAAAAGATTTTTGTTAGGGCCGTATCGAAGCCACCTTCCACACTAAAAATGCAGTTTCACTGTTATTTTGGGCCAATACTGAAAAGGTAGTGATCTGGCCAAAACCCTACCTTTTCTATTATTTATTTTTCTTACTTTTTAACTATATCAGCTGCTTAATTGATCTAGCCATGTGGCTGCATGATTGCTGGTGTCTTTGCAAGGGGACAAGTTGCAAGGTGAGGATTGAGGAATACAGGTTTATCCTGTTTGTGGCAAAGTATGGCCCTTGGTACAGCATAAGCCAGACAAAAAACTACCCACTGAAAACATCATGAAGGAATTAAATTCTGCCACATATCTTCTTAAGGTGTATTTGGCATCTGAGACTACAGATGAAGAAAATAAAAAACCTTAAACTTTTACACTTAGTGACTGGACAAACAATACATAAAGAATATATAAATACTTCTTAGAGAAAACTATAAAACTCGAAGAATAGCAAGGTGATTGAGAGGCAGGTTGCAGGTATTTTTTTGAAAGGAACTCCACCTACTTAAGAATGTCATGTCATTTCTGAACCAGAGTATGCTTTTATTACCCTTTTTTGTCTCTATTGAGACAAATTCCTTCTGATCCTACTCTGCAAGGTTAAAAAAAGCCCATCTGACAGCAATGGCACACATGCTCCATTACATCTTGCAGTCCTCCTGATATGGTGTAGAATAGTTTACTAAATAAACATTAGAGGTTACTAAACAGATGTTGAATTCTCAGATCAAAACTGGAGAGGTAGATAATCTTTTTTGGATGCTGACATGAATGTTGATGTTGGTAAGAATTAAGAAGAACTTGTGAAAACAACAGTGCATGTTTACAACAGCACACATATCACACTTGGGAGACAGATATGAACAGTATTTGAATACAGACATCAATTTAGGCAGTACTGTTTTCTATAAATTGCTTCTCTCGTGAATTAATATGGCTGACAGTCATTCTTTAACAACAGTAAGCAGTATATTTCAAATTCTTCTTTGCATGCATTTAAAAAAAAAGGCCATGATATTAACAAATATTACTTCTCTGCAGTTGTTTCTCCAAAACATCTGTGTGATATTAGATATATGTGCAGCAAAAAGCCCCATTCCCTCTTTAATCCTGCAACAAGCAGGCAAAGGAGCAGAAACAGATCCCTACTTGGCAAAACAGCTTGGTTTCTGCATTTCTGTTGCTGGAGGGAGAGGTAATTTACACTACCCTACCTACTTGAGCAAACTTTCCTCACTGACAAAGACATTCACCTTGGGAATGCACTGATAACTGTACTGGCAGAGAGAAACATGACAAGGTATGTCCTGCCCATTCTATGCCCCAGCTTCATCAGCTCTGTCCCTCTGCAGTCCCATTAAAAGGTCTGGCAACATCAACTGCATAAGGCAACCACAGGTTCCACCTACAGTCACTACTGAGAGTCTAGTGTCTACAATTCATGCTTACTAAATACAGTAATGAATTAAAATATTCAATTTTTTCTGAAAGTGTTCATCTCAACTCAAAAAAAATATTAGTCATGTAACAAATTCATTTGTGTGTAGTGGCCTTAAATCTAAACCACAGTTATTTCAGCTTCAAGTCACTGGACCAAGAGATCTGTAGGGCAGTCTGTCTGCCTAAATTTCCATGAGACAGGTTATATCTCATGGCAAGGCAAGGGAGGAAGGGAAGCTATCTTGAAAGGTTTCCAAGAACTTCTCTAGCCTTTCCAACTACTTAGCAACTAACCCTTCAAGATACAGTAAGACTAAACTGTAATGCTGAGCCAGTTCATGAGAGTAATTCTGACCAGAATTTCAGAAATATTGCTTTGTACTTGGTCCAGACATAGATTGATGTGATGTCAGTCTTGATATTCTGCAGGATGCTGTCAAACAGTTGTCTTGTTCAGATCCTTCCTTTGAGAGCTTCAGTTCTTGACTTTGGTTTGTCAGCCAGACGTAAGCTAAAGCTCTCCTCTCCTCCTACCTCATAGTTGAGGTACATCACTCCAAAATGTTTGTTGGTTTTAGTGGTTTTTTTTAAACAATGAAAAAGAACTGAAGGAAATTTAGTAATTATTATATATGGCTGAAAATGGGACTGAATTAATAATTTTCAGTCTGAACCATTTCTTGATCCCTAGGATAGAGAACAAGTTTGGGTAAAAAAGTAAAAGGGAAGTACATGAAAATAAATCCAATGTTACCCAGGTTATACTAGTGAGATTGTTGTGGCCCAGAAAATGAACAGCCGAAGTATAGGGCAGAAAATCCTCATGGTTACAACTGCCATTTGTAAGAACAATCTACAGTTTCTGTGTAAACTGTTAATAAATCAAAATGTGGGGATCATTAAAAATTGTGTTATTCCCTAGTTCCCTATTTACCCAATTTCACCAATCAGTATTTCAGCATTGTTCCTTATTAAAAACTTCTACCAGCTTTTATAATCTACTAGATAGTGTGTGAAAGTGAATGACTATGATTCCATTACTGTTTTTACTGAAAAGCAAATTCTCCCCAAGAGTTTACAACTCCTGCCAACTTATTTTCATAGCCACAGAAAGCAAACAGTCTTGTTTTAAATCTTTATGCAAAAATATAAGCAGACATCCACAATTAACCAAGACAGGCACCAGCTTCCCTTTGTATGTATAAGTCAGATTAATTAGAAAGTAAGAAAAAAATAGGCAAAACCAGTGGAATTGTCATTCTAGTGGTCAGAAACATTTTCACATAATAGAAGGAGAGCTTTAAGTGAAGAGGGTTTATTCCTAAACCCTCAGTATACTCTTGAAAGAGCATATAGCAGGACACTTTCCTCATTATGGAATATGTGATTATATACTCATTTTTTCAGCAATATTTCTGGCTTTTGACATGAAAGAGATGTATAAGCTATGCTGAAGTTGTCTGTATTGGTATTTTGGTTTCAGTTCAGAGTTCTAGTAGTGGTACCTCTAAGTAACCTAGCCTAGAAATTAGCAAATGTCCAGTAGCATTGATTTGCGAGGATATAAAAAGTAGAAGAAAATCAAGAAAATTTGTCATAGATAGTAAAATAAAATTTGAGAAGAGCAAACGGTGCACCCTGAGTCTTTTCACATGATAAAATCATAAAATGGATTGATGGGACATCTGGATACTGAAGTGCTCTCAGGCTCTGCAGACCAAAAATCAAAACAACCACTGTAAGAACGTGCCTCCTTACTAACAACATCAGTGATGTGTGAGCAGGTTCCTAATATAGATTTCTTTGTGTGCACTGAGCAGTGTGAACAACCCGTACGCCTTTGCAAGCAACCCCTTGCACAGTGACTGGTAAGCATTTGCTTTATGTCAAACACAGGAACAGTTTTTCCTGTCACAAGGTAAGAGAATTCCAGCAGTTTGTCAGTAGCTGTAATTGCTCTGTATGCTCGCTAGATAGACCTGCTCCCTGTGAAGTACCACGGTTAATATCAGACCTAACCTGCTTTTGAGGCCATAAAGTCATAACTTTAACAAACCAGTAAGTTCTTTCATAAGAAGTGAGCTATTAAAATATTAAATGTATTAAGCAAGCCATTTGTTTAAGAACTTTTAATTCTGGAAGCATTTGAATTTGTCGCTAAAGTCCTAGCAATCAGATTAAGTCTGAAGTGCTTCATGTGTGGTCATGAGCGAAAATAAAGAAGTAAAATAGACTGACAGCCAAGAAACTACAAGCAAGTAAGTGGTTCCTGAAATACCTCCCTCAGGGAGCTTATACTAGGAGACAGGGAGTTATAGTATGCTTAACTGTTAAACTGGAGCATGGAATTATCTAAAGGAAAGATGAACTAGCAACTCACACTGTGAAAATCAGAGGGAAGATGCGCCTTTACACTCTTCCTAGTTCACAGTAAGTGGCTACAATCTTCCCTAGGATCCTTTTTTCCCCCTAATACAAAAACAAAAAAAGAGTTTCATTCAGATTCTTCTCTAAAAGGCAATGCATGAATGTTTCTCATCCTGTTTCCAAGCAGACTGATAAATATATGTAAACAAATACATGCCCACAGGGAGAAGAGTCGGGTTCAGCAAGCCAGTATAATTCATTCTGAAATGCTCGATTGTTCTGTCTGGAGCACCCAGTATTTTTAATCTGCCCAGGAAAATCCTTTTTCACATTGCCACTTCAGCAAAAGAAAGCCATTGTAGAAGCATATTTAGACGGGTTTTGTTGTTGTTGTTGTTGGTTTTTTGTTCATTTGTTTGGTTTGTTTTTTTTTAGTTTTAGAGTCATATCTTCAAAATGAGAAAAAACAGCTGCAGGATAAAGTTCATATCAATGCACATGAGTCCATGCTGCAGCCATGAACAAATACCCAAACATAGATACCCTCCAACCATTTTTATGGATGTTTAGGCTAAGTGCTACTACAAACACTACATGCAAATGTACATTTACTTTTTAAGAAAAATAATTTCCTCTTTTTTTCCCTCAAAAGCAGAGCTATAAACAGAAAAATGCAGATACGGACCCATTTTCAACACTTTGGGCTCAAAAGCTCAGCATATTGCATATTGGTGTCCGATAGTAAAAGCAAAAAATCCTTTGGTGATGGAATTTTGACAGTTCACAAAAAAAAAGCTCCAAACATTTTTGCCCGTGGATCAGGCTTTAGATAAGAAGCTGGCATCCTAATTAATATGATCTAGTTTACTTTCCTCTAATTCTGAGAAAAACACTCAACTGTAAATATAAGTTGTAGAAAAAGAACTGTAACCATGAAATACAAATTACGCATTTGTAGCGACATAAAATTTGCCGTATTTTCAGACTGCTTAAACTATTTTATCTTATATTGTACTGTTTGTTGCAATTTTTGCTTTATAGTCTGAAATGTATATTATAGCCTTACATAATTCTGTGAAGTGTCTCTATGGCTCTAAAATCACTACAGTTCTATATGAAATATTATGATGTTCATACAAGATAAATGTTTTCATTACATTGTAAAGAGGTTTCAATGTCTCAGACATGCACAGCTGGTCTTGGCACAATCTGATGGAGACCAACATGTAGCTGGGGACAAAGAAGGGAAATGTTAAGTGGAGCAGAAACATTTTCCATCAGTAATTTCAGGAATTTGACTCTTATTCAGTCACTTCGTCATTCTTCTAGGCACCATTGCTACAGTTTCCCACCTCTTGCTTGATACAACTGTTTGTGCAATTTGACTGGCATATAACACAAATAATATTTCTAATAAATAATTACGACTTATTTTCATCACCTCAGAGACACAATTTTTATTCTTCTCTCTCAAATCAATTACTAGTTGACCAATGAAGCAAAATTCACAGTTTCATTGCATAAATTTGGGAAAAAAATAACTGTTTGTGAAAGTACAAGATGCAAGATTCCCAGTAGCACTATCACTGTACAACAGAATGAAAGACAAGCTTACCCTGAAGAGGGCCTGCATTTGGTAATTTTCATCGTTAGGGCGCTCGTCTGGCTTTGAGTAAATAGTAGAAAAATGGAAGGAATTTGGGGAGAGGCTTTGAAGAGACAAGAATTGAGGGATGGGAGATAGGACAGGGGGTGGGCAGGAAAAAGGAAAACAAAATAAGTGGAAAGGAACAGTGCTTTACACTGGTCTGTCCCTATGGAAGTTTCTGCAGCTCTCCAAATGAGCAAGCACTCCTTCATACTTTTCTGAAGCCTAGGGTGAAACTCACTAACAGAGTATAAATCAGTTGCAGGTGTTTCCTTGGAGTCTGATTTTCTAAGATACTTCTTACTGCAACTTTATCTTTTCAGTTACCAAACCTCAAAGGACTGTAAATCCTCAATGAGAAACAAAAATCAGCAACATAAGGAGCAGATAAACTCATGGATAAAAATTCTGGGCCAGAAATCCTTACTTTTAAACTAAAAACAATTTATACTGTGCTGCATTCAGGAAACAGAAAAATAAAACCAGCAAAACAGAAAAACCTAAGAACAACAATAACTGAATTTCTTAACAATAACAATAATTTCTTCCAGTAGAGATAGTGAGCAAGAGAGCATCATTACTGGAATAGCAGGAGTTCCGAAGTCACAGCTTCACACAGAGATGTTTAAGGGTGTCATTGTTATTCAGAACCCACTGCCCACTACTTCCACTCTAGTGCCAGCACAAGAATTTATGTAGGCACCTGCTGTGTTTGCTACTTTTCACCTGGCATGGCATCCTGGGCTACTCTTTATCTGGTCTGAGCAAAGAAGATCCAGCCTGACAGAGGGAAAGCCAGAACGGAGTGATGGCAGCTTTGACTTACTCTTGTTGGAAGTGCATACATGAGATTACAGCCCAAACTAATCCTCTCACATCTTTCCGTACTGGTATGTTGAAAGTAGGCCAAAGCAGAAGAGGCCTCCTGGAATGTGTATCACTAACATTATCTAGTACTGAGAATCCATTAAAAAAAATCCCACCAAAACTATGAAAGAAAAAGCAATATAAGCTACAGAAAACTAGAAATATTTCAGATTCCCATCCATCTAAGAAAACTATGTTTGCTACGCCAAGTTTAAAATACCTCCTTCACTTGCTATGACTACGATTTGCTCTGAAATGATTCTTAGCATTAAGAGTTCTTTGAAAGATGAAAGCTGTACAGTACACTGTAAAAACATTCTTCAAACAGAATATTTTTTCTAAGGTTTCCATAGGGTATTTGTGGGTCATTTGGTTATTACAACTACCCACTAAAAACAGTAATCCAAAGAGTGTAATTAATTGGTCTAGAAACAACTGCTGTCTTGCTCCTTCCCAGAGCACTTTTGCAATGATTTCGATTTAACCTGCCTTGCTTTGGCAGGCTGTCTCTGACTGAGCAGAACAAACCAGTTCTAAAGGGTCAGCTTCACTCTTCCCGAAACATCTTCTTGTATTTTGGTAAAACAAGAGTGTATCAAATGTAGTTTGAATTTAGAGCTACAGATTTTTTGTTTCATTTAAGAATAGTCATATATAAAAATGACCTTGCAACTATGTACTGCCAAGAAACTCAAACTGTAAATGCACTATCAAGTTTTATATTTGCTGTGCTGCTTTAGCAGCCTTATTTTGTCATAAATAATGCTTATCTACATGTATAAGTTGACTTACATACAAAGTTGACTCCAGTTCCAGCAAGCTTAGATTAGATACCTAAAACCTGATTTCTAACAGATTGTGTGAACTCTGCATGAAGAATGACCTCTAAATGACCATGTGAAATGAGCCTAACTCGTGAAATTCATACTCTACCCCACTGGAGAGATAGTGGGTTCTTGAGGTTTGTTCCTGAAAGACAATGATGTAGAGAAGGTAGTTGTAGACACAGTTCTTGGCAACCAAAGCCAAGAGAGAAAGACCCAGTCTTAATAAGTTTGGCTCTATGAAGAATTAGAAGCACACAACATCCTAATACTCTTAGAGTAGCAATATGCTGTATCTATTCCACCAATAAACACAGACCTAGCCTGAGAGATGCTTCTTCAGCACAACTGTCAAATAAGGAAAAATCAAGAGCAACAGCCAAAAAACTCCTAACACAACTAAAATGAACACAGAAGTATTTTCCAGGTAAACACCAGAAAATCAAAAGTGAGCTCACATTTAGCACACCTTATGCTGAGCGCAATGACTATCATACACTATTTCTAAATTGGCAAGACTGAGGTTTCCTCTTGAGTACTGGAAAATATTTTAAAGTAAAGCAATCTTCAAAAAGGATTGTCATAGGAATACACACACACACACCTACCCAATATCATAACCACAGAGCTAATCAAATCACATTTTTGATAATTTTTATTCATAGAAGGAAGGATCTGATAACTCCTAATATTTCCACATTCTGCAAGATGTGTGTAACACCGTTGCTCTGAGGACTGGTAAGGAGTATTTTACACCAAGCAGCACTAGACTAAGGCATCTTTTGGGAGCTTAGAATTAATGAAAACTTACAATGGTTTGCAAACATTCATAAGACATGAAATTATTGGTATCTGAAAAAAACATTCTCCTTACTTTCACATTAATATATACAGCTCATTTCAAAAGGTTTGCATAAGTCTATACTTAAAAAGAAAAGAAAAAGTATTATTTACTTGTATCAAACAAGAACAAAATCCATCGGAATTTCTGGCTAAAATAAGCTACAATATTACTGGATTTTCAAATCTCTCTCCAAAAAAATCTCCAAACACGTAGGGTATTAAGTAGATACTCCAGTAAAGCCAAGGAAAATCAGAGTCAAGTCACTGCAAATTAAAATGGGAGTCTAAAAGTTTATGGTTTTGATATTTGTAAAGTTTGACATTATTTACTAAAACAAAATTTACAGAAATACCTTTGTCTTTTATATTTCTTTGTCTTCATTTATATCAGATGTTTTATGTTTATAATACTTCTTTCTCATTTTAGAGAGAATATTTCTCTCACTTACTTTTTCTGAAGTTTAAGTGAATAACCTTCCTTCTAACCACAAATTAAAGCTGTAAAATACTTGGGCTGAAAACCAACTGCTTTCTGACAGCTTCTGAGAAATCCTTTTACCATATCTAGAAAGAGATTCTAATTTATGTATTATACTTAGGTGGTATATAGAAATAACTAGAACTGGTTACATTGTTTTTCAGTATATGCTCTCTCAGAAAAATAAGAGCAAATGGGTACAGAATTTGTGCTTATTTTCAACAAGGTCAACAACCGACAGCCAACATCCAAAGCTGACAGAGTTACTGTCTGAAATCTGGACTCCTAAAAATGTTATTCTGTCCTTAAATAACGCTGTACTGCATTTTCCGTTGGCAAAAAGTTGATATGGTTTCCCAGTGTTTTTTCTGAAACATTCCATGGATGAGTAAACATGAAATATACAAGTGGTATGCAACAAATTGAGTATAAACAGCTATTTCCTATCCTTAATATTTCCTTTAGTTGTATTTATGTTGTCCAAAGCCCAAGTCATTGATTTCACAATGTTTTCACTAAAATCATACCCATACTTATCTGTTATTTTATATTAACCTCTATCTGAAAGCCTTACAGAATATCATTATATATAGCTCTGTTTCTAAATGTTTCAGTCCAAATACTGCCTGATCAGGCTTGGCAATCCAGTGCTTGCTTTTTCACTGTTTGAGTATAAAAAGGGATTTATATGTGGCTTCGGCAGAGGTTCTTACCATGTGCATGCCTTTTCAGAAGAATTAGATTTAATCTTTCAATACTGTTCTTTTTTTCCTCATTCTTGTTCATCATAAAAGACATACTACATCCAGATTTATTAGAGAGGTAAATATTTTCTAAGTTTTTACTTTTATGCCATTACTGATACCAGTAGTAATTGTATGACTGTAGTAAAAGACTATAAACACATTCATGTACCACACATATTACCAGAAAAATTGGGTTTTCTTCAGCAAGAAAGTCTTATGAATTGCTGAATGAATATTTTCAGTATTTTACAGAAAAAAATGAAAGGATGATTTATGAAATTACCATTAATTCTAGTAACTTGAAAGTTTGCTATTTATTCTGAATTGTCTTTACCTCATTTTGGAAACAATGCCATCATTTATTTAATGGCTTAAATAGATGCCTATTGTTAGAAGCAGCATTTCAGTGAGCTACAATCTTTCTGTCTCTTGACTCTAATAACATTATACTTTTCTTAAATAAGGGTTAACCTTGCCTCTCTGGTTCTCTGGAAGAAATCAGAGAGGCTTGTTTAGAAAAGGATTTGACACACATGTTCCATCCTGGTCAGAACCTCATATAAAAAGCTAGCTACATCAAAGCCTCAGAAGCTCATCCACTTGTATATTTAGCTTACTTTAAAAACAAAACCAAACCCCTTTTCTTTGTCCTTTGGCTACTTTTGATGAACTATACTTTAAGTCCCATAGCATTTCTTGCAGATTGTTCTGTTAGTTACCAAGCAAAACACCTATGTGTCTGTATTTTCTCTAAGCTCCAATGCTCATATTCACAAGAATGGATTAAATCCAAAGTTTCAAGCATTTTGAGCTTCAGTTTGACGAATTTATGGAAAGCAACTACATACCCTAAACAAAGATGACTGAATTCTGTCTTCCACAATTTTGTGTCAGTAACTTTGTAGTGATAACTCACTTCTCATTCTGGCACTAGAAAAACATGCAGCAAGGCTATTTACAGACTCCTTCAATGTTTTCTTTTTAATACTTACAGAGGATTGGGAGGTATATTTAAAATATCTCTTTACCAATCAGCACAGAGGATTACCCTGTTTTGGGTAACTTCTATCCCTGACTCAGTTTAAACTGAAAGACTTTCCTGAAAGTCACATAAGATTTTTTTTCTCATTAAATCATCCTGTCATTTTTATGCTGATAATTTGGTAGAAAATACTGTGTATCAAGGATAAAACAATTATCCTATAATGGTCCGACATTTCTTCCCAACAGTCTTATCTCCACAGAGAGAAGCAGAGAGTCTTAAGTGAGGTGTTAATAGCCCCACTATAAGAGGATTCTGATAAAAAATGGAAGCCACTGCCAGACACTGCTACAACGTGATTTGCCTTATTCTTGGAATATTGTGAGAATGATATTTAGCACTTTGTGATGTAATGAAGTTATAAATATGTTTGGGGAACATAAAATTCCAAAATTCATATCTGTGGCCTTCTGCAATAGAATACATTATTGCAACTACAGTTAATTATGAAGCTCTATGAAAATTCTAGTGACAGAAAAACTCAAATTCTCTTGTGCCTCTTGTCTTTCTACTGCAAGGGACAAGTATTCACAAAGGAAAAATAAACAGGAAGGGCAAAAGTCCACCCATCAGCATCAGAACAGCAGAGTCCTGTCACAGGGACCTTCACATATGTACCGTGCTATCTTTAATTAAGTTAGCAATTCTTTTTCTTTCATTTACACAAACACATTGAAATAAAAACAAAACAAAACATAACATTTACCTACACTACAGCAACAGCCAGGCTGGACATTTGTAATTCTGGACATTAATAATTTTTTTTCTTTGCTCCCACCCCCTGAATATTTTGTTTTGAGTCAGGTGTTCTGTATACAGGACACAGTCTTCTGCTGTGGCAGGTCATCAAATTCTCCTGTGACTTTAATGAAGCAAGGAGGAGGCTCATTACATAATCCCAATGGCTGTGGATGCTAAAAGGATGCTTCTGCACATTGAGTATGTTTTGCTCACATTTCTAGGGTGTTCGCTGATAACCAGCATCATGTTATGTGTTTTAGTGGAAGCTGAAGACACACAGCTCTGCCTTCAGGGGCTGACTTGGCAACTTCACTCAGACAAGAATTAACTAGATAACAAAGTCTGGTAATATCACCAAAGTCCATTTTAGACTGTGTTGAGAGTTAAGTAAACATGATTAGCAAAGGAACCAAAAAGGTAATTGTGAATTTCTATTTCTGAAAGAAAACACTGCTTATCTTACACTTTAGGGAGGAAGAGTTAATTCCCAGTGAGCATTATAAAAGTAAACAAAAGCTGAAGTGGATCCAAAACTCAGAATTCTAAGCAATTTCAGCCACTGAATAGCATCTAAGCCAATATGATAACTATTTCCCTAAGTATTTTAAGTGCCACATATATTAATTTAAAAGAGACAAAATTAAGCACTTCAGAGAACTTCTCGCTTCTGTATAATCTCCAATGACAATTTTATCCTGAAAGCAGTTATGAAAATTTATGAATTTTAAAGATGTAATTAATATGCATGTTGGACCAATAAGGTTTCAGAAAATAAAATCAGACTTTTACGGTACTATCTCCCATTTTCTATGTTTTGAATTTTTAATTATAAAATAAAAAGCATTTTTCTTGAAAGTTACACAACAGAAAATGTTACTAGTGAATTCTAAAATAAGAATTCTGTAAAACAAAGATGCCTCCACCCTTTAGGTAAAAGCGGAAGCAAACTGCTGCAATAAAGCTGTTGTCTCTTGCAACTGCTTGAGCTTTCCCTCTGTATTAACAGGTGATTTTCTCAAAGGAAGGGTGCTATCTAGCAGACATTAAACTTTCCCTGAACTACAACAGCAGCAACCCATTCCATTATGCTTTACCTTTTGGAATGCACTGTTGATGCTTCAATTTATTCATCTATCAGGGAGAATACGCTGCTACTGAATCACAAAATTGCATTCCTTGACCAGACCACCACTTGCATACCTACTGCCATTCTTAAAACCTGAGGAGATTCTGCAGAGATACAAAGCTTGATTGCACAATTCCTATCATAGAATTCAAGTATTCTGAATGGAGGTTCTCATTAGACTCTATAGGCTTTAAGCTTAGTTAAGCTTACTTCCTCATTCTCTTCCAAATTAAAAAATAATAACATTGCACTGTACTTGCCAGCACAAATAAAAAACAAACAAATCCTTAGTTTAAGAAATCAGTTACAGGGGGAAGTTAAAAAGGAAACAGGTACTGATAGGAAAGGTGAAAAAATGCCAAAGGACTTACACAATGCATTTACTGGCAAGGTACTTTATGAAAGTCCAGGAGATAAACTTAGAAAAATTGCCGTAAGATCAGTACCTGTTAATGTTTGGCACATATGCTGCACACACACAACGCTACAGAAGAGCATTTACTTCCAGGTTCTATGCCAGTCTCTAACACCAACAGAATAAGCAGGAAATGATATAATGAGAAAGTATCCTTCTGTAATCAGCAAGAAATTTTAAATATTATCCCACATACCACTTGCAGGTTCAGATATGTTTCTAATGTTTTTCTACTTTATTTAGATGTATTAAAAACTAGAACCAAGGTTTAGCATGTTAAAATCACATCTGCCACATTCACAAATAATCATCGGCTTATAATTTGCATGGCAGGTCCTTGGGTAAAACAGCTGTTTTTTCAATAAGAAAGTATCTCACCTACGAATTGATGAAATAGGAACCGCCGGTATACTTCTGTGGGTGTACACTGAGATCATATCCATTTCTGCATTCAGTGGAGAGGAAGCTCTGCTTTTACCAAAATCTTAATCACTATATGTCAGTTCCAAGAAGACAGTTCCAAGAAGGTTTAGAGGTGCTAAATGATGGTTTTCATATTAGGAAACTGTAACATATTATAAGCAATTCCACAGCTACACTTACGTGTTTTTCTTAGATGGTTAACACACTGTTTCACAGACATATATTAAAAATGTAATACTAAGACACAGAGAAATTATAAGCACTTGCACAAACCAAAAATATCAGAATAACAAATCAGAACATGATTATGGAAGAGATGTGAGATTAATAAAGAAACATAATAGATTTTACACTCAAATAGGTAAGAAAATTACTTAAATATTCAAACTCTAAGCATACTGCTAAAACAGTCATTTCCAGAAAACTATATACAGGGCCTTGTAATGTCAGTTCTATTAAAGCAAACCAGTAAAAAACATTTAATATTACAAAGAATTTACCAGTTCACTAAAATAATTTTCCATAGTGTCTCTAATGAAACCTCTTTAATCAGAATATTCACATTAAAAATTTAGGCTTCTACCCTGCCTTTCTCACCCACTGAGAACTTAAGCAATTTGATCTCTATTTTATACATCTGTCAGGATCACGCAAGTATTTAATTCCTCCAAGGAGGAAAATGAATGCAGCAACTCAACAAAACTCACAGAAAAGGAATTTCTACAGTAACTCTGATATTACTGTATTTGAAACTGAAAATATGTGGTTTTCCTCTGACTCTGCTAAGAACCCTTTGAGGCCTTGTGAAGACATGATAATGCAATAAATGCAGAAGAGTCCTTATCGAATTGGTGAAGCTTATGCTAACAGTGGTTCATCTGAATTGTCTTAACTGTGAAGACTTTTAATTGTGAGGACTTTACATCAGAATGAAAGAAAGAGAGAGAGAGAGAGAGAGAGAGAGANAGAGAGAGAAAGAGAGAGAGAGAGAGAGAGAGAGAGAGAGAGAGAGAGAGAGAAGGGGATGAGAGCACGTATGAGTGAGAAAGCATGAGCAACAGCAAGTGAGGGAAAGGGAATGAAGGAAAAGCTACTTCAAGCTCTAGTTACTTGAACTTCATTATTTTCTATTACAATTATTTTAACAAAAGCTTTTGGAAAAGAGAAATTTTAGAAAAGTCTTTCCCTTAATTGCACTTATCAAATCCAAGAAAGAGAAATTTTCCCTCTGAATTATGATTACTCCCATTTGCATTTTTCACTAAACAAATATATCAACAACTGCAACAGGATTTGAGTAAAGTACTACCACTTGTACTAAATTGACTTTAATGAAATTAATGACAATGAGAAAATAGAAAATGTTTGTAAATTTTCAGTACTACTGCACTGAAAATGGTGAGAATTTCAACCATTGTGGACATCACCATAAAATTTTAACTGAGTAAGCTTCTTCTCTCAGTCTAAAATACTTCTGTTTTTTTAAACATAGTTCCTATCCTTCAATTATTTTATGGATTTGGAAAATTCTGGGATACAGGTGTAAGGCAGATGTAACAGAAAATGTTAAATACGTTTTAGTGCTATTCTACCCATTATCCCAAATAGATTTTTCAGCTACCACCATCATTCTCTGGATATCAAATCAGCCTATCATGGATTGATATTTATCAACAGTGTGAAACAGACAAAAATACAGACAATGTCCCATAGAGAACTGGGGATTAAAAAGTCAACAAATCAAAGGTTATTTTAACTGTACTTCCATTTGCAAACATGTTTTTTCTCATCTGACTTCTTGTATTTTCCTTATTGCATTTCACATTATTTCCTAGGTTGTAAACTTATAATCTTCAGATTTCTGAGGAATCCTGACAACTAGTGAAAACCCACAAAAAATTTATTGCAAACTATTTTCTGACACACAATTGCAGCTGCCACTTGTTTTACAGAAAACTCACTTTGTCCAAACTGCAACATTTAATTAAATTCACATACCACACTAGTTATCTAACTGCAATTAAAAAAAAAAAAGCTTAGGTATTATAAAATACTTGAATTGAACAATCCTATGTCTGTTGCTTACAGGATTTGCCATAGAGAGGTGAGAAGGTGAGACAGGGGGATGGCAAGCAAAATTTTGGTTGACAAACTCTTGCGCTTGAGGAACATGAATAAAAAACCACAGTCCACATATGTTTCTTAAAAAGTTTACAGAAACAGAAGAAAAATACAAGCAGAAACATTCCAGTGGTCAAAGTTGTTAGGGGGAGGCAGAAGGAAAGAGAGAAGGAGGGAAAAAAGAAAATTGGCAACTGTGTCTTTCAAATACATATAGGAGTGCATGAAAAGTGTTTTGAAGGATAAGTCCATAAAATACAGGTAAATTTCAGAATAAGGATAATGAAGATAAGAAAAAAAAAGTCAAAGAACATGCAAGAAACTAATATTTTGCCTATGTAAAGGCATGTGTATTATGTCACAAAATAGGTAATGCAGATAAATATATAGAATTCCACTTGTACTGAGTTGATGCTTCACATTCCTGTAAACTAAAGCTATTTTATACAATCCATATTACCAAACACCACAAAGATCTGCTTTAATAAGTCTGTGATGAGCAATAACTATTAGTCAAAAGAAACAAAAATGCAGTGCCTTTGAGAGGTTGTAAGAGGGTTGCCAAGATCTCCTCCTGGAAGCAAAATCCTCAGTGTTTACTAGGTGTCCAATTCCATTAGTTTCATATATGCTAATTATTTTTCTTACTAAATGCACTGCAGAGTTTGGCAAGGATACCTAAAGGCCTTGACACAAGGTAACAGGAAGGAATTCTAGAACATTCCGGATATCAAACAAGTCAGGTTTTCATGAGCATTCTTTTTCTTTTAGACAAACACTACATATATACTACATATATTTCAAGCAAACAACTGCTGTACTTGATACTAAGGCCACCCCTTCATCATCCCCTGGAGATGTTTTCTGTACCACTGGTGGAACTATTGTATGTAAATACAACTAGCCTTTAGCTTTGGGATCTTTTCTGCCTTCTCCACCACTATTTTCAAACCAAATACTGAACTTTGCCTCTGCAGCCAAATTCTAGGCAAGTGCTTCCAATTTGGTATTTCTTCTAGGATATAAACAAGGCCTCTGAAAGTGGCCCAGTCCCTGTCTCTTACATGGTTTTGTCAGTGCTCTATAAAATATCAAATTGTTTCCTCAACAGATATCTACTCAAGCAACACAGCTCCCTCCACTGGATAAGCCTTTTCCATTCTCACCTCCAGAAAACCTTTCAGAGAACAATACGGCTTCTTATGCAAGAATAAGGCTGACAGAGGAGTACCAGAAGCACTTGCTCAGTTCTTACGTCTTCTCGAATGTATTTAGTTACCTCTATTGATGTATTTAGTTACCTCTATTGATTCTGTTTATGACAAAAAAAAAAATAGCATACAGAAAATCTGTAGCTAAGTTTCAGAGCATGCACATTGAACCAGACAAAAGCCAATCCCACTGAGTTTCAACCTCTTGTTTTCATCACCAGAAAACATTTCTTAATGTGGGACAGAAAATTTAAACACAGTTAATATTAGTAAATTCAACAGATAATGGCAGATATACCTGAGAACAAGGATGAAAACTTGAAATGACATACAGGAGAAACTTAGTAGTACAATCAGAGATGGAAGAACCATGGAAACCATCAGACAACTGCATCACTTTAATAATAGAAAAATCTGGCATATGTTAGGAGGGAACAGAAAAATAATAAAATCAAGTAGCTACATAACTATGTGAGTTTATGGTTAAACTTGATGAGCTAGCACCCTGTCCAGCAAGTCTTACTCAAGGATGGGTTCACATTTCTGCAGAGCTTTTCTTAAAGCATGGGCATGACTAACTGCAGGCAGATGGGTGGGACAAATTGCAGGTAGTTTCTATGATAAGGAAAGTTCCAAGAACAAGTTTTTAAAGAATCAGCACTGGGAGTTTGAGGGTAGCCAGCGCTTGAACTTCTGTTTAACAAGTTTAGCTTGTGTTAAGATAGTTTAGCTACTTTTTTGGCTATATATTAAAAAGCATGCAGTAAATGAGCTATTCAGAAGTTATCCTTGCTAAAAACATCCTCAAATTACCTTATTTCTTTAGTTATTTCTTGAAGGAAAGTATAATAAAAAAATTACTAATCAGTCCTCATATTGTTAAAGATTTCAAGCTGCAGTAATGTAGCCTTGAAATCCCATTCAAACATAATAACTATTTAACCCAACTACCATTCACATAATTATGCTTGTCTATCATAGAGAACTGTAGTTTCCGTAATACTTTGAAGTTCATGTTATCAAAAGAAACTTTATCTATCCAGATGCTACCAAACATATTTTCCAAAGAAAATGAGGATTGGCAGAACAAGCTTTGACCAGTACATCTTTCTGTCTCATAAACTGAGATTGGTTGATCTTTTATTTCAATTTGTTTACTATTTGAACATCATAAAAAGTACTGTCAGAAGTTGTACAAAAGGAACAAGGAGATTTTTGAAAAATAATTATTGTATTTTTCAGTATTAATCAACTTCCATGGCATTACTCCTTTTCTTGAGTAAGGATTTCCAGTCTCTCATTTTGGATTAGAATACTAAGTACCGTGTGCAGAAGTTTTTTTTAAAATTTCTCAACAGACCTGGGTGCCAAAGGAAGTGACAGTGCAATCTTCTGTTGTATTAGTTAAAAGCTCTTTGCCTGAATCAGATGGGATCTTTCTCTAGGAAGTCACTCAGAAGGCATAGATGACAGACACACTATTATTGAGACTTTAAAATTTAGTTTTTCCTGAAAACCAAACCCCAAATTATGAATGCCATCTGTTTTGGTTTTTCAGCTTCATCTTCTACTTTCTACAGCTGAAGTAAGCAGTCCTGGAAAATGGGTTTAGCTGTATCGAGGCAGAGTAAACAAAGGTGACTCAAAACAAAAACTGTATGCCTTCTCATCTACCTTCCTCCTCATAACCAGCATAAGATGATATATTTACAATTTCAAAATTGTGTGTAGATTGGATATTTACATGGTCAGGGATAAAAGAATACCAAGGGAAATGTGGTTGGAAGCCATATTCAAAACCATGTAAAAATTAAGTACATATGATGATTAAACTGCAAGGATTAGTATGCAGGGCAGCATTTAATCACTTTGTTTGAGATTTCTATCCTGTAATACTAAGAGAACCCTTGAATATTTCTGCAGGACCTCCTTATCCAAAAGCACACTGGGAACCTCTCAGAAAATGCCGTGTTTTAGAAGAACTGACCACTTGGATTTCCTTTGCTTGATAATTTCCAAGTATTAAATCCACCCAGTTATTTAGGCAAGAATAAAACAAACAAACAAACAAACAAACATCAACAGGAATGTTTTAAAAAATCAAAATATTTCATTTCAATGCTTTTAGTTCATGATTACCAGAAAACTACCCATAAACTGTTTGCAGATTGATAGTACAACATTTCCTGCTATATTTTCTGGTTCAAAGGTGCATCATAAACTGTTGGCATAGTATTCTACTCAACCTTGTTACAGAAAAAAACAAATTGCCTTAAATACACAATCCACCCCCCACACCCAACCTTTGTTATGCTTTACTTAGAAAAAAGCCCGCTCTTGGTACCTTGAGGAACTGGTGGTGACAGTTGGTAACAAAGGTATGAGAGAGGCAACAGAGCTATAAAGCAACATTCAGGCAGAAAAGAGAGGGAGAACACTCTTGGAGGCTCTGAAGATTTTTAAAGTTTAAAGCATGTGTTTAAACTTCAACTGAAAACTTAAAATGCACAGGCTCAAGCAAGTGGCTGAACTTGTGCACCTGTAGCCCAGAAGACCAATGATATCCTAGGTGGCACCAAAAGAAGCATAACCAGCAGCTTGAGAAAGCTTAGTCTCCCTCTTCTACTCCACTCTTTTGAGCCTGCACCTGCTGTGCTGCATCCAGCCCTGGGGTCCCCAACACAAGAAAGACAGGGACCATGTTTGACCAAGCCCAGAGAAGGCCACAAAGATGCTCAGAGGGCTGACGAACTTCTCCTGTGAAGATGGGCTGAGAGAGCCAGCATTGTTCAGCCCTGAGAAGAAAAGATTCTGACTTTTCTTCTCCAGGCTCAAGGGGGTTGAAGGCTCAAGGGGGCATACGGAATTCTGGAGCAGATAGGACATATAGTGATAGGACAAAGAGTAATGGCTCTATCCTGAAAGAGGGGAGGTTTAGATTAGATACTAGGAAGAAACTCTTTACTGTAAGGGTGGCGAGGCACTGGAAGAGGTTGCCCAGAGAAGCTGTTGCATGCACCATCCCTTGAAATATTCAAGGCCAAGCTGGATGGAGCTTTGAGCAGCCTGGTGTAGTGGACAGTGTCCCTGCCCATTCCAGGGGGGTTGAAACGAGATTATGCTTAAGGGCACTTCCAACATCCTTCTACATTTTTATTAATTTCCCTCATGCTGTTGCTTGTCCTATAAACTGGATTGCTTTCACTGTTAAATTACAAATTTGAAAAAATACCAAAGTCCTGTGTACATACCATGATGGTGACACACAGAGTACATGTATTTAATGACTGTTCCAAGGATATTTGACTTTTCTGCTTAAAATACTGATTAGCTTTTATGTAGGCAGGATGTACACTTAGGTGTCTCCACCTACTTGGGTCAGAAAATATCAATGCCAAAAGGAGAAAAAACCCTAAAAAAGAAATGTATCACCTTTAACCTTTCTTGTTTTTCACATCTATTTTTAGAAAGAAATTCAGACTATTGCTGCTGATTTTAAAAGGCTTAAAGTTCATTTGTGACTACTCTTTGACACTATGTTAACAAAGACACAACTAAAAAGGAAATTTCTCAGCAATAACTGCCACTGGTTTTGGATCATGCCAGTCCTTGATCTGAAATAGGCAATGAAATCTGACTTTCAACCTATATTTCATAACACTTCCCATTTCCTCTCTTCTGTCTTCCAGTGGTCTGAGATTTTCACAGTGATCCAAGATCACAAAAAAAAAAAAGACAACTAATGCCTTGTTTTAAACTTATTGTTATCTACTGCATTCAGTCCACAGGTATGCCAGAAGACATTATAACACTTTTTATTCCTTTTCAGGATTTGTAACTTTTGCATAACAAGTCTGAGAAAATGGGGAAAACCCCTATTTCTTAGTATATTCTCTCATAAAGCCTCCTCTATTTTCATATATTATTTGTTACTAGTAAATTATAAACCCTGTTGATCTCTGAAATGGAAATGCTTCACAAAACTTTTCCTTGTTTTAACTCCATTTCTGTTAAAAATATATTTATATAGAATGAGAGGGAAAAAAAGCATTACAAATGAAACATCCATACATTAATTGTGAAAACAGATCCAGACTATGCCCTGGACTTGTACTATTATCAAGGGATTAACTTCATGTGCAGTTATCCTGCTTTACATTTTAGCAAATTTAGCTAGCATTAGTTATTTTTACTACAGTAGAAAATATATGTAGATCAAGGTTTTATCGAAGGTAGACTTTAACAGCAAGATAAAGATCCAAAGGTCCTTATCAACCTTGAAAGAGCACAGCAGATGAAAAAAAAGAAATTGATATGGATGGACCTTTGCTCGTGAATGTAAAATTACAAGAATCATAGAACTGTTGCCTATTCTCACATATTGTTTTTCTATCCAGCTCTTCTTAATATATTCTAAACAGTTTCCTACTGCTTGCAGATATCAAATACAATTATTATGGAAATAATAAACTCCCTTTAAGCTTTAACTCCTTGTGGTCATTACACATGGCAGACTTGGATAACACTCCAACACACAGAGGCTGAATGTAGAGACAACTGCAGAGAAAATCTCTGGTTAGGAAGCTCTGGCACCACATTGTAGTTACACTACGTCTGAACTTTAAAATGATGGCTTGTTACAAAGCCAACAGACATAACACAGGTACATCCAGTAACTATATGAACATCTTTTTTTCTCTTACTGTTTTAATAGACACATGGAAAAATATTAATAATACCAAGCCCCTTAAATGGAAGTTCCTCATTTGAAACCATGGACATGTTACATACAGTTCTAAAGAACAGTATTGTGTCTTTTTTCCAGACATTTACACTGAGGATTATAAGTGGTTTAAGGCAGAACCTTCATACACAGACTTCACACTGAAATGAATATAAACACCATTTGCCTAATTTTGAGAGATGGTAAAATATGTTAAGATAACATACATTGCTGGGGATCTCCTGAAACATCATCTGTGCATTACACCATTATGGACTGGAAAAGTCCAAGGCACAGTAAAAGGTCAACCTCCTCAATTACGTCACTGCAGCAGAAATCAGAATCACAGAAATCAGGGAGTTTTGTCTCAGTTCAACAGCCCTTCCACTCTACAAAAACTCATGTTGCAAACAAGACATCACGAAATATTCAGCCTTTTGACATATTTAGAATTATTGTCTTCTAGATTTCACTTTAGCAAAATATCTGGTGTTGGCTACTTCTCCAATTCATTCTATATATTTTTTTACCAGAATTTTTTTTTTATTGTCATATTAAACTCTTCTAAATATTCTTAGCATCAAACTGAAGCAACAACTAATGATGTCTTAAGGATTATTAAAGTGTCTCTAATCACAACCTGAATGTTTTCTAGGACTTTATAAACACTTTTCAAGTCTGAAAACAACTACAGTAGCTCTCTGTAGCATGTTTGCTCTTGCATTAGATTGAATTGTGATAAATCATTACTTATAGGTGTATGTTACAGCTACATTGCCAAGATGCAAATATATTTCATACTCCAAGAAGATACTCATTCTCTCCTTCTTGTTAAATTAAAAATAATAATAAAAAACACAAAGCCAAAACCTGCCTATCATTCCCAAACTCTTTGCAATTACTTTCAGTGTTGGCTGAAGAAACTGTTTTCAGAGAATTCACAGATGAACCTGTTAAGTAATTTACAGTTTAAGAGAAACTTGAAAACAAAAGATTATTTTGGAAACTTAAAACCAGTCTTCCTGAAAAATAAACCTATTAATGATTTTCAGAAGCTTAAAGCTCTCTCCATAGTTAACAATTTAGAACTTTAAATAACTTTTTTAAAAGGCTATAAGTGTGTTTGCTCTTATTCACTGCTAGTATATGCTGATTCTATCACCTAATACTCCATGGATAGATACAATTCTATAGATGAGTTCTTTTTCAAGAGAGATCATTGTCACAGTTGAGAGAGCTACTTTACTACTCAGCTAATTTTAGTATCATTTTGTTCACTTTTACTAGGGAACTAGTTTTCCAAATGCCGAAAGCTGATTTCAAGTCTCTGCAGTCAGACATGTCTTTTTCTCCTCTTGTTGGCACTCTTTCTCTTCCTTATGCTATCACTGTGCTTGGGAGCAAAATACTTGGCTGAGGAGACGGCAAGATTTCAATTTCTGACAGCAGCACAGACTCACACTGCCACTGGCCAAGCAAAACATGCATCTTGACTCCAATCAAGCTCAGTCTCTTGTGCATCAAGTGTTGTTAATACAGGAATCAAGTGTAATTACACCGGGGATTTGAAGGTCATCAATGTGGGCATCAGCAACTGAGGGGTTTTTGCAATAGCACCTCTCTCACATTACTGTATTTTATGTTGACTCTATGTTTAAAAACAAAACAAATTTTGCACTTGGAGCATTGAACATTGTACAATGAGAAGTCTTTTACACCACATTCTTTCCCCTATCTCAGGCAACCTTGCTTCTGGGAAAGAAAGCTCTGGGGTGAAATTTCTTTTTTATTGCTCTGCTGAAGCCATAATCTCCTTTCTTCAAGGTGGGTCTTGTAACAAATATGCTGGGTACAGGGCCACCTGGCTTACTCCATATCACACGTCATCTACAAGTTGCCATTCTCAGCAGCCTCCCTCCCGTACATGCAACCACCACCATATATACTGTTATTTCACTACTCTGTCTTCCTAGTTCTTCCACTCCTCCTCCCCTTCTACAGTTGCCAGAGACTGCTTAGAATGACAAACAGCAATTGAAAGAAAAAGTGGTGAGAGTAGAAAGGGAATACTATTGGCTTGCTGCCTCAAATGTGTTTTTGTGTGTTTAAATTGAACATAAGTGCTAAAATAACAGCATTTTTGTATTTTGCAAGTTTCCTGTGAAAACATGGTATAAAGCAAATGACCTTGTTAGGCTTGAAGACCATGTTTCATGCTTCTTCTTAAACATGTTTTTATAATTTACAATTCCTTCTGACTATTGATGCAAATGAAATAAAGTAATATTTTAGTTCATCACACTCCAAATATTCTTGAGGGAGATGGAAAAGAGGAGTCTGTGCAATGTTAAAATCAAACTATAAGTTAACAGGGAGCATAACATTGCATAAGGTATCACCATTAACAAAAGGTAAAAATGTTACTGTAACATTTTTCGACTCTTCACTCTCCTTTCCTAGAGCTTTGCCTTCTCAGATTGTTAGCTATAAGAGAGCTATTTTAATCTGGCTGAAAGCAGACTGAGATATGTGTTATATATAAACATAAGAAATAATAAAAACATTACACACCTGAACATCCACTGACTACACAAACCCAAGCACATGCAGAAAAAAAAAAACAAACTAACCAGTGCTGAAAGAGAATAGCATCCAAATATCTTGAGCCACTATGATCTTTAGGTACAGTAACTAGGGGGAAAAAGAGGCACAAAGCAACAGCCATTGCAATGTTTCCCTGTTTGTGACTTTTTCTTAAACCTCTCTAAGGCATCGGGATATAAAATGTTCTTCTCTTTGATGTAGCACTACATAAAGAAAACAAGTGCCTCCTGTATTCAGCTCTTTGGCACATAAAACATTGCAGCAGGAAGACTGTTCAAGGGATAGGCACAGTGACTGTCCATTTGTCTAATGCTAAATTGCTTCAGGCAAAAATTTGCTGTCAAGAAATATCAAGTTTATAGGAAACAAAAAAAAAACAGACAAAAATACTCACAGCTTTGGTTTGGCAAGCACAGGTGGTGGCTCCTTTGTGGGTGAAAGCAAGACAGCTGGAGGTGGGATGGATTTATCACCATTTGGCTTGCTGTTAATCATTCCATTTACTCCATGAAGAGGATGAATGCCATTTGATTTTTCCTCAGATGAACTGAGCTCTTGTTGAAGGTCTATCATACCAGGTCTCAACTCAGTGTTGTTTGCTTGGTGGATATCTGTATGTTTCTGAGGAGGAAGCTCAAGAGAGCTAATTTCAACTGGAGGAAGTGGTGGGAAATGATGGAAATCATCACTAGAGCATTCCAAGTTGGCTAAAAGAAATCAAAAATAATGTCTCTTCAACAAGTCATAGACAAAGCACATGGTAAATACAAGAGGTATTTTCATTTTTTTACAGGTGAAATATCTTTGGTTTTATGAAGGTATTTTTCTGGTCCTCCTATTGATCATTTATGCTGAATTAGATACAGGGGTGGATATTAATTTTCTGACTCTACGCCATGCAAAAGGCACAAGTAGAAACCTTACAGATCTCTCTAAATCTATTTCAGGAATCAAGGCACTAACTGAGATTGGCAAGTATGGACAACAATAACTGAAACAGGACTTCCTCTTCCTGGAGTTTCAGGATCACTGAGGAACAAATAATTTTAAAATGTTGAAGAATATGTGTATACATGGCAAGTTTGCAATGGCAGCTGGGTTAGTGCATCCCACAACAATATATACAGAAACATATCACAAAACTAAACATACCATGTCACAATGTTTTATTTTACAAAGGCCACCTTTAGTAGCATAATTTCGTCCCTTTAATTTTGCCTCTGCTGCCATCTAGACTTGAACCCTAATGCTTAAGATATGCCAGGCTTTTGGCAGAACTTTAAAAATGTATTTCATGTTAATAAAAATATTAAACCAGGAAATGAACATAAGAAACATCCAGTTCAGTTTATACGAATACACTGAGGTTGACAAACCCCATGTCTTACAGCAGGTATTTTCCACAAAGAAAGCAGACTAACAAATTCATAGGTAAATTAATTATGTAAGATTTATTACTAAAAGCTCCTCTTTCTCTTTGTCACATACCTGAGCAGACAGTTAGTTGTGCACTGCTTGTTACTGAACCATGTTCGTTTGTTGCTGTGCAGGTGAAAATTCCTGAATCTTCAGGAAACGTTTCTGCTATTACAAGTGTACATATCTCTTCTGGAAATAAACAAAAAAATAAAGTGAATCATAAACTATTTAAAAACAAAACATGTAGTGTTTTTTGCACTGTGTGTTAAAAGGACACCAGAAAGTGGACTTTTACAAAGAAATATTGGGAGAACTGCAGAAGAGCTTCCAACATAAATGGCTTTAAGGAAAATCACATCTGAAAGAAGTAAATTCATCAAGCTAAGTTTTCAAAATTGGCTTGAAGAGCAATTTTGCAGTTACATGTCTGTGCAGTCATTTTACATGCTCAATGTTTTTGATGCAGGGTAGTACTAATTAACACAAATGAATCTAATGGTTTCCAAAAACAATTATCTTGGTAAGCTCTTTTTGTGTCTCTCAATAACTCAATCAGTACAAATGTCACACAATTCTTTCTTTCTTTGTTTTTTTTTTTTCCTGTATATAATGCAACATTCAGATCAAATCCCATTCCCAGTAAAACTAGAAAACATTTTATCACTACTTCAAACTGTCTCTTCTGTATATACTAACCAGAATTAAAAACTCCAGATGCATAAATATTCCCCTTATGCAGAGTTTGGGCAAATAATTTCTGTCTCTCTCTGCACAGTGGTGATAATGGCTACATTAAAAATAGAATTAAAAACAGTCTCCCCAGAAACTCTTCAGAATGCTGTGACAGACATATTCTGTAGCTGTTTTAAATTTGTTCATTCTATTTTGATAAACCATGGTATATGCTTTGATTTTATCGGGGCTCCTATCAGAAAACTTGTGTGATGGATATTAGGTTGGGTCTAACAGTAATTATTACTAAATGAATTTTATCCATTTATAATGGGCACATTTAACTTTTTAGGCATACTTTTCCCAGTTTCTTCAAAGAAGTAATGTTATTTTATCTCTACTTGTAATGGTACTCTGTTTTCTTAAAGATGTCACAGTACAGATAATTTAAATAATCTTACTATTTATGCAACATACAGATATAATTTTGCGCCTGGACAATTCTACATTGTGTGTCTCCTTAATTAATTCAGAGTTTCTTTTGTTTATGCTGATTTTGTAGACTCAAAACCAAAGCAGAGGTGTTTTATAACATTCAGTTTAATTAAAAAAAAAAAGAAAAATGCATTTTGTAATTTGGACACTTAAAAACAATCCCATATATTATCACAAAATCAGCTAATAAAAGCAGACTGTAAAATAAGGAAAAGTACTTTAGAATCTAATAACTTCCATATGAAAATTATTCTGTTGAAGAATTTCAGTAAGGTCAACTTCACTTCTTATAGTTCAAATAAGGAAAACATTTTCAAATAGTAGTTGTTTGCATGTGCTTTTTTTGCCTTTTTTTTTTTTTTTCCTCCCTCTGTGGAATGACAGACCACTGTCTCATTTAGACAGTTAACAAAAAAGTTATGAAATTTTTCCAATTATAAATGACAATGTATCCAAAAACTTCCTGTACTGGAAATGGGCTAAGAATGAATGACTGACTAAATATTTGGCTCAGAGTTGGTTTTCAGACAGCAGAACATGCTCTTTTTTTTTGGCAACACAAACCAGTCATTCTGTGTAGCTGCAAGAGTCATGTCTGGTAATACTGTAGCACGTTGGATCTTATCTAACACAGATGAAGATTAATGACTCATGAAAGGTCTTATCAGGAAAGTAATGGGTAACACAAGCTAGTTTTTGAACTACTGAGATCAGCTTTTTTCAGAGCCTTGGTGTGTCATAAGCAGTTGAAGCTGTATTGTTAACCACACGTGCGTACTCCTGGACTGAACTGACCCTGGGGATGTAATCTTATACAGGCAGCATTCTAGTTTCCTGTTCATTTAACAGCAGAATGCTGAAAGCTGGGTATTTCAGGACTGCAAAAGAAGATCACTCCACCAGGCTGAGAACTGCCCTCTGAATGAGGGCAAAGGCATTATAAAACATAGCAACCACCAGAAGTACTATTATTCAAACAGCAGAACTAATTAATGCATTACATTCTTTCAGGTTTTTAAGTGTGTAAAATGATCACACGAGAAGAGCCAATCTTCACTCTTCACTGACAAAAGAATTCTAATGGATTTTACAATAATGTGCTTTGTTTACTGAGGAGGTATGTTTTAAAATTATATATGGTAGATTGTGGCAATCTTTGTAAAAAATTTCGAAGTAAATTAATGACGGAAATAATCAGAGATTAAAATTTAGTCTTTTCAACCAGATGAACAAACTGCAATATATTTGTGATCAATCATAAGAAAACTGGCTAAACTAAAAACATGGAAATCCTAAGAACAAATCAAAAGGCAGCATGGGCAAAACGCATGTGTGAACAACACATTGCCATCTTTTTTATCAATTTTCCTCCTCCAAGCCAAGAATCACTCACCTCCAGGCCCTTGCTAAAAGGCTTACTACTGTGGAACACATAGAAATGAAATACTAATTTGGCAAAAGAGAGGTTCTTTCAAGATTTCCATAACACACTCAGGATATACTCAGTGTTCTGATTATATTTCTACCTTTACATCCTGACTCACGTAATTATTTTACTTTCTGGTACTGTGCTAAGCAGAATAGGAAGATTTGGGGGAAATAAGGTCTGTTCTACTTCCCGGTGATCATCAGCTGACAAGTAACTTCATCACAGAAGTGTGTTCCAGAAAGCAGCTCTGAAATGCTGTTCTCAGGGCTTTAAAACATATTTAACACTTGACTAAATGAATACAAAAGCATTTTGTTCACTGAAACATGTAAAATGCTTAGGCATGCAAGTACTTGACTGTTTTGTCAGTTATTTAGAAAGAAAGATTACATTTTACAGAGCAATTCTTTCCCTTTATCATTCATGAGTCCATTAGGAAGAATAAACTTTGGCAAAAGAGAAAACTGTTGCATTTTAACAAATTTTACTAGTGGCAATGTGTTTACTTCAAAATTTTTCTTTGTATTACATTAAAAGTAGAGTAATTTTTACATCTGCAACTTCTTCTCCTAATGTGACCATTAGCTTCCTCCACTGTAATGCACACACAGTTGGGGAAATAAGTACAGTCCTTTGTGAGTAGCTGTTCACTCCAATGCAATGAACAGAACAATTTCCATAGCTGCAGGTTCAAAGCCATAAGTTTTCTGATACACATAGACAGTGGAAAGTCACAGTTGTGATTTCCTGGTAAAAATCCAACAAAACAGAACTCTGCAAACTTGCAGACAACTTGTGTCTAATTCTCCTTCACATTCCACAAGTGTTAACTCCAGTTTAACTCAAAGCAATAGGCCCACCAGGTTACTTCTCATCTAGGTATCTGTGCATCTTCTATATAAAAGAGAATAGAGAAATGTGAAAATTGAGAAGAATATCCAGAGTAGCACAATAAATGCTATAAATAGTATAGCAGACCTGTAGATGTCTTAGCTTGCAATAACATAGCAAAAAAATGTATTCAATTTGCCTCTTTCTGATGATCACTATCGCATATACCTTTACCCAGCCTCACAGCAGTTCTGGCTTATTTAACAAGCTTTATGTCCCTCAGGGAATAAAGAGTACAGTTTTTAGAAGATGCACAAAACTGACTATGAAGATACTTCAAACAGCACTTACAAAAGATTGATAAGAAAACGGAACAACAGCAAATGTGATTGTAAACAATAAAATGCAGTGTTAGTGTGGAGAGCCTAGGTCACACAATATGTCATCAATAACCAAGATGTCTGCTATCTAGCCAGATTGGTCACAATAAATGGGAAGACTATGGCAAGAAAAAATCTAGCCCCTAAAACATCGTTGAGGTTTCAGGAGAAATTAATCCTTTTATCACTGTCAAGAAAAAGTTTATGCTAAAGCTTACCCTAAGGTAGTTATGATACTGTAGATGCCTAAGCCACCTAGTTTGAAGCTAAGTTAGGTATATACATCAAGGCTGAAATGAATGCATTCAGCAACATAGCTGTGAATATTACTGCACTCCAAAAAGCTTTAAATGTTTACAATCAGAGAGGAATGAGAGTATTTTTTTTTTTAAATCACATACTACGAAACAGATCAGATGTTCACTTTAAATTTGGAAGCATCAACTAGCAAGAATAGTTGTAGCAGTCAGACTTAAAATGAGGTCACTGACAGGAACAGAATTCTACAGGGATCTTAGGAGCACAGAGTACAATTGAAAAATTAATTGACAAGGTATGTAAGTTGATCAGACCACTTTAAATGAAGGAGAATTTTAGCCTCTTTTCATTTTTCTCTTAATTTGGCTTCTTGAGATATGGCTCATAGAAGATTGCTCTCTCCAAGCCTTTGTTTGCTCCTCAGCAGCGGAAGATAACAGATCCTTAGTTGTAATTCTCTTGTTTTCACTAAAAAGTGCAAGGATCTGGCATGCCTGCTAACCTACTGAAGTTTCTATGTTCTAAATTTCTTCAGCTACCAGAACGGTTATTTTCTTGGTGCAGGGAAGCTGTAAGGATTTCTGTAACATCTGCCATATATTTTCAGTTTCAAACATTATGTAGAAATAGGGAGGGAATTTCTAAAGGAGTTACTTTTTAGAGAGGAGACTCTGGAACAGAGCAGTTAAACAGGAAACAAGAAAGCACACCCCAAGAGAAATGATGACTATCTTTTGAGATGTGTTTGGTGAACATACACAGTATTGTGCTTAGGAAAAAAACCCCCATGTATATGTGGCAATTCCCTGGCAATTTAAGCAAAATTACTTCATACAGTTTTCTTCTCACATGCTGCTAGACAATCATTCTAATGTAATTCAATACAGTTTGTGGCTGTCTCCAGACAGCTGAGTAATGGCCAAAATATCAACAGCTGGCAAGTGATTCCATGGGATTTTTCATTCTCAGGCAGCCTGTGTTTGAAGGATTCAATCAGTATGAAGTCAAAATGTCCAAGAAAGAAGTCCAGAACAGGTAATTTGACAAACTGTGATGTTGGCTTTAAGTAATCTGACTAGCTATTAATTCACAAAGCAGTCTGGAGGGATTTGCAATGCAAACTGATTTCTGTCTAGACAGAAAAAGGAGTGCAAAACACATTAGAGTAGATAGAGTGTAACAAAAAAAAAGTAGCCAAAAATACCCCTTTGCTTCTTAATTTCTTACCTGTGTGAGTTCATGGAATATTGTTCCTTTAAATCATTAGTACTGACCTATCAAAGGACAACCAATGTTACTGAGTGCTATAAAGTGTTTATTGGTGGTTGGACTTTGGTTGATAACCAGCAATTAAAGTCACACTACAGCTTGTTACAATTTAATGTAAAATTCCATGGAAGTTTTACACTTGGAAAAATTTTCAGAAAATATGTCCATCTTTCAAAATTCTGAATAAATATCTAGCATATGGACATTTCTCTATCAATCTTGCATATGTATTAACCATCTGCATTGAATAGCAGTTATGTCTTTGCTCATGAAAAATTTCCTCTGAAGGCATTGTTTAGTCTCGCTTCTAAGAGTACGAATTACATCACAAACCAGTCCTGCATCTGTGACATTTCTGATACCCATATCCAGATTCCTGTCCTACAGATTTTAAGATTCTTCATGTCATGCTAAAACCCAGCGTTACTGGGTACCAGTGGTACTACTAATATACAAAACATTGCTCATTATTTATGCCAAAAGGAAATATTTACATTTTGTCCCAACCCTTATTTACATTCCCTTTTCATGCAGTGTCAATTTCTACACAAATAAGCCAGTAAGAGTACTGTCATTAATTTTTGTAGTGTATAGGACACTGCACTATTTAAGATACTACATTGTTTAATAGGGCTTAGTAAGAAAAGGTAAGTGCACAAATCTTAGTGTAGTGCTTAGCTCAATGAATCCAGGGAGAACAAAATACCAAACTGAAATTCTTCCAAAGACTGCAGCACAGGAAGGTGCTCATAAATACATATTGCAACATAATTACAAGCATGAAACAAGAAATAATTCAACAACAAACCAGCCAGACTGCAGTCAGGCATTCACTACTGTTATGTCTATAAAACTGCAACAATACAGATAACAAAACTGAGATGTCTTCCTATTCTTGTCTTGCCAACTCCCTTGAGAATGGTATGAGATACCTCAGCATTAAATAACTTCTCTGTACTTGAGGAGACTCAAGAAATCCAGATTTCATGTAAGAATCCATTCCCTAGTACCCTTTAGAAGACTTCAGGTATCTTCTCTCAGGGTCTGCAGGCTACTCAGAAATGGGAAGGAGAATCTTCAGCACTTTCAACATGATAATGTAGGTGTGGGAGAGGGCTGGCAAAGGAATGATCTCTTCGGACTCAGAATCTCACCTTCTATTTCCTATTTCAGGCAGCAGTTATGAAAGCAAGTTAATAGTTTTGTGAACTAATAGCAACATTTTACTTCTTCCACAACTTCCATAACTGTCATAGAGGCTATACAAACCTTGCAACTGACAATATGAAAATCAGTTGTTCATGAAAAAAATCTTCTTGCAAGAAGCATAGTATATAGTTTCCTTTGTACTCAACTATTTACACAAAGTAAACCTTCTCTTTTTAGCAAAAAAGAGCTTCTCCTTTCTACTAGATGATGCTGCATTCCTACTCTAAAATATTTAGTTCATCTGGCAGTACATGCATAAGGTTTACTTAAGAGGGTGAAAGGGTAAAAAAAAAAATTACCAAAATGACACAAATATTCATGACTGTGAGTTTTGACAGAAGAGTCTTAAATTGGTTATTAAAAGCTCTAAGATTGGCTGGTAAATTTATACTTCTTAGAAACATCTGTGTAAAATTTCACTCCTTTCAGATACTATCTATCATGTTCAAGGATAAATTGAACACAGTTCAAATGATTTTCTAGAAAAGAGGCTCCAAGTAAGAATGAGCCAGATATACTAGGTATGATTCTGATAATGTTGGTAGATTATATCTAGAAAATATTTACTTACTTTGACAGGAGAAATGTTCCTCTGAGAAGGGAAAAAAAAGTCAACCTATTGATCAGATTGTGTTTTCTTTTTAAGATATTGAGAAAACAGCTAAACTGGGAGACTTATTCTGTAATACGTGTTACAGGAGACTGTTCTAAGAAAGATAAAGAATTAAACATATTTCAACACAAACGTATTGTTCTTTATTTCTTTTCATATCCAAAGACTTGATATGATATTGAAACTCTCTTGAAACTATTTTGTACCCTAACTTAAAATATTTAAACCTTTAAGTTTGTGTTATGATTATAAAATACTAAAAGCCCATTGCTAGCACTTGGACATATTTTAATTCCTCATTAATTTGGTTTTCCAATACTCTTCTTTCCTTCACATGGGTCACATTTTAAGCCTCCACAAATCATCTCATTCAGTCACACGTATTCAGGGCATCAGCTGATACCAGGGCTGACGATGTTGCACACCATGACAAACAGTATTAACTGTTGGGATAGAGCATGCGTACGTGTGTGTGTGCAATCTATATGTACAATGGATGTGAGGCAAAATAGGTATATAACAATTTTGTGAAGTAGCAAGAAAAGTAGTGAGTAGCTGACAAAGAAAAGATTTTTCCCTCTTTCCTTCCTCTCATTTCCAAGAAAATTAAAGGAAAGCTGCCTTTTTCCTAGTCCATATCCTCATAGTCACTCTGCTGCTGTACGAATATCTCTCAGCTGGTAGGTCTGTCCTGTCTGTGAGTTCAACTCCTCAGGGTTTAAAACATCCTCTCACTGCTAACATCCTTCAGAGACAGTCTTTGGAAATACTCAGATCCTAGATAGAAAACTTTCTGGTTTTTTCTGTGTCATAATTAAAACTCTCTCCAAATTCAAGAATATTCAAGCATGACTGGCCACCCTCTTAAAGCAAAGTAAGACTGTATTGCTGTCTTCTCTTCTATGTGTTTGACATAGAAATAGTAAAGAACATTCTCAGTCTTTTAGCATCCACTTACTATTCAAGAATCTCCCCCAGTATATAATAATTTATAATGGGAAAATGAAGCAGACAGAGAAAACCTGCAGAACACTTTTTACTTGTTGAAATCTAGGACTTTTATCTTGTGAATAGGCTAGAAAAATTCAGTCGGTGCCTCTTGGGGGTTTCTTTTTGTTTGGGTAGTTGGGTTTTTTTTTGTTTTCTGTTTTGGGGGGGGGTTTGGGTGGTTTTGTGTGTGTGTGTGTGGTTTTTTTTGTGTGTGTGTGTGTTTTGTTTTTTTTTTTAGGATCAGGTTTTACTTGATTTTAAGACACGTCACATCTGCCAAGCTGGATTGGTAAAACTAGCACTTAGTGGTTGGGTGTTATGTAATTCTTATGAGCACCATTTGGGTAATGGAATTTTGTGGGACTTGTCCCTTTTCCCTCAGTAGCATGCAAACCATTTACTCTCCTTGCTGGTCTAAATGGAATTTACTGTTTAACTAATAAAGGAATTGATGTAAAGGACAGAGCACAGTATGGGAGGTGTGATAAAGCAGCATTGTCTTTAAGGGGGTTTCAATTTACCAATGTTCAGCAGAAACACTTTTCTATTTATGGCTTCAGTACAAACTCAAACAGCTAGTGAATCAAGAGATTATTTTTTCATATGATTCTTACCAGGTTCAGTTGCAGATCGTGGCTCTGCATATCACATCATAAGGAGGGAAAACAAACAAGAAAAATTATATTAGAGATTACACTAATAAATATCAGTGTACTGAATGAACATATTATGCTAAAGTAATGTAAATAAGTAGAGAACCTGTGCAGATGTTACAAAATCAACAGGAATTAAATTGTTTGTCAGTACCAGCAGCTCAGTTATTACTTCTAGCCATTAGCACTGAAATGGGAAGAGGAAAAGACTCTGTCCAAAACTGAATCCTGACAGACTAATTTCATGATCTTTTTCCATCCTGTATTAAAAGCAGCCACTTCAGATTATTGCCTGAGCTGGTTTTGGCTGAGTGCAGCTGTGCCAGATGTGCTAGAACTTCAATATGAACTGGAGTCAAAGGCAGCCAAGTGGGATGCCACAACTGGCATCACTAATGTGTTTTTCTCAATCCCTTTGGCGGCAAGGTGCAGGCCAAGTTGGCTTTCACTTGGAGTGGTGTCCAGTACATCTGGAATTGACTGAGGTGAGGATAGCGAGGACCTCTTGTTGCTAGCCAGGTTAGAAACAAGGAGGAGAGTTAATTGCAATGTTAAACCCAATGCTAGGGTCCAGTGGGACCACAGGTGAAGATTGTAATGGCAATACATTTCAACTGCGATTTGAGTTGCATGTTATAGAAATATCAGGAACAACATGAAACAATTGAGAATTAGCCCTCACCAGAAGCAGTGCAAGGGCAGTGGTGACCTGGCCTGGGCTAGCTTTGGTGCTCGATAAGTCCATGCAACACATCACCTCTCCTGTCCTGAGTATCATCATAACAGATGGTACCCAAAGACATGGACTAACTGAACTCAAAATAGGATTAGTGAAATTTTACAGGGATGATACATAGACTAAGGGAATGGTATCTGTGTATTAGACCAAAGGAAGATTCATGAGGATCTCTTGGCTAGTGTGGGACTTGACCGTAACATACATGGTATGGAATAACAGTGTGGAAAATGTCCCAGTTTCAAGTGGGATAGAGTTAATTTTCTTCACAGTAGCTGGTATTGGGCTGTGTCTAAGATCTGTGCTTAAAACAGAGTTGATGATACAGAGACTTTTTTAAATAAAGGCCATTTCTGCTACTTGTATCTTGCGGATAGTGGGGAGGCTGGGAGTGCACAAAGAATTGGCAGAGAACACAGCCAGGACAAACGAACTGCACCGATCAAAGTGATATTCCATACCATATGACGTCATGCTCAGCATATAGATCTGGGTGAAGAAGTAGGAAGGGGTAACATTCAGAGTGAGGGTGTTTGTCTTCCCAAGCAACTTACAGGCAATGGAACCTTTCTTTCCTCAGAATGGCTAAACACCTGCCTTCCCCTGGGAAGGGGTGAAAAGATTCCTTGTTTTGCTTTGCTTCAGAGACTTTTGCTTTCCCTATTAAACTGTATCTCAACCCATGAGTTTTCTCACTCTTACTTTTCCAATTCACTTCCCCTTAGGGGAGAGTGAATGAGGATCTGTGTGGTCCTCAACTGCTGGCTGAAGTTAAACCGTGACATTGCCTTACTTTTTTGGAGAATTCTGAAGTCTGGAGAATCTTGAATTTCAATGCCCTGTCGAAACCACTTAACATGAATGGGAGGGGGTCCTCTGACCCTGCATTCCAATACCACGACTTGTCCTTCAGATGCTGTGGCATTTTGTAGCTCCTGAAATATAAACATCACAAAATTCGCAGGAGCACTTTACATTCTTAAAAATAGTCTTTTCTTCCATTTGTAATTCAACTTTATTTTATTGCATCATTACGCTTTTTGCAATAGATATATTCTTTCATTCTGATTGAATTGAATACATTTATATAGTTAAAAATTATTGAATAGTTTATTTACAAATATGTTCTTAAAAGACTAAGATGGGAAAAGTGCAGAAGTTTTTAATTTCTCAAATTAACATATGCAGATCGCTGCAGTTTGAGCTTTCCATTTTTATTCTTCTTCCACAAATTGAAATGAAAATTCTGGAACTAACTACACAATGATTGACTTAATCCTGAGAGAGTAGGTGAGTGGCTTTTGGTCCAGCTCTAGAAGGGGAGCTGCTTTTCATTGGAGCCACATATAACAAACCAAGCAAAATTAGATGACACCAATATAATTAGGATGTATTAACTAGTGTATGGATAGCTTCTGAGACAGTACCCTGGCTGTAATAAATCCTTGTACACATGTGAAAAATTTAAGAGAAGTCTAGATCTTTAATTAAGAGTGGCAGAGAGAGGGAAACACAATATTTTAAGTAACAGAACTGACAGGTGATAGCCACTATTCTTACCTTTGTTATCTATCTCTGCAGTGGCAGTCTCATTTCCTTTGCTATTTATTGACAAAGTTTTAGATCTTAATGCAGCAAAGCACTTGAAGTTAGGGCTAAGCTCAGTTTTTCCTAGTTTCTATTCATAGATCTCTAGTTAATCAACTGTGTAAGAATTTTTTTTTACATGGAAACCTAAAAATATTTGAGCAGTTCCCTGAACTTTGTATGGAGAGAAATTTATGTCAGAAATCTGGATTAAGTATTTATTTTGTTGTTCATACCTGGTTTGTTTATTCTGTAATTAGTTTTTTTTTGTTTGTTTGTTTGGTACGTCCCGGCTGTCTTAAGCAAGTTAATAATGAATTTCAGGGACAAGAAATATGAGCATTAGGAAGAAACAGCAGAGTTTTGATTGCTTTGGTAGTTTCTGGATGGGGGATGGACTTCTCCTGTTTCCCACTCTTACTTGGAAATTGCCTGCCTCCCAACCTTGCCATAACCACATCCTCTGACCTCTTGCACCTCCACTATTCACCCTCCTGTGACACCTGCAGTATGGGTGTAGAACTATGAGGGATAGAATCAGACCTTTCTTGACATGAGACAGGAATATGACAGCGCCAAGCTGGACAGTTGTAGAGAGCAGGGCTTCCTCTTGCTTACGCTCATCTCTAGGCAAAACTATTTACAGTTCCATATTAATTTTTAATCAAATGTTTTCCTGGAGTAATAACCAGAAATATTTCATTTTGGCTTCAACAAGTAGTATTTAAATAATAATTACTACTATGGAAATCATTGTTTGAGGCACAATGAAATATTTTCAATTGAAGTTGTGTTTTATAGATCAGGGAAGCATGCCATCCTTTTTTTTGCTGCTACCTAATTCCCAATTCTTAAGTTTGATTTGGGATGAACATGAAGATAATATTAAGTGATTACCTAAGAAATAATTAATAGAATTTTCTGAATAGAAACTTTGCTTCTAAAAAGTATGATCAGCAGGATTAGAGAAAGAACTGGCTCTTGTACTTAGCACTGGTGAGGCTGCACCTTGAATCTCATGCTCAATTTTGGCCCCCTGAGGAAAAACACTGAGGTGCTGGAGCATGTCCAAGGAAGAACAACAAAGCTAGTAAAGGGTTTAGGGCACAAACCCTATGAGGAGCAGCTGAGAGAAGTAGGGCTGTTTAGTTGTGAGAAACAGAGGCTAGAGGGGATGTTCTTGCTCTCTACAACTACCTGAAAGGAATTTGTAATGAAGTGGGGCTTGGGGGCTTCTCACAAGTAACATGCAATTGGATAAGAGGAAATGGCTTCAGGGTGTGACAGGGGAGGTTTAGACTGGATATTGGGAAAATTTTTTTCAGAGAATGTTGCCAAGTACTGGCTGCCCAGGGAAGTGGTTGAGTCACCATCCATGGAGGTATTTAAAAGCCATGTAGATGTGGCACTTATCTGTCACTGTTGGACACGAAATCAAACACACAACTCTAAAGTTTGTCAGAAGGCTGAAACTACCTTTATTAACAATTTGACCTCTTTATATACTAGGTCGCTAGACTAAACTGATTAGTGTTATAACTAACACCCATTCAATCACATTGGCCAAGACAGAGAGACATCAAATTGTCTCTGCCTCTAAAAATACGGTTAACAAAAACAACTCCTGCTGTTTACAGAAAATTCCATGAGAACTGAGTTTTAGAAAGCAAAACATCTCAGGCTGAAAAACCAAGGCCACATTTATCAACATGGTTTAGCAGTGGGCTTGGTTGTGTTAGGTTAATGGTTGGGCTTGATGATTTTTTTTTTTTTTCCAACCAAAGTGGTTCTATGATTTTTACTTTACAATTTTTTTTCCAAATCAGAGTTAAAAAGCCTGTGTAATTTGTTCTTATCAGAAGATAAATGACTGTGAATGAGGCTTTGTCAAGACTATTATATGTCATTGGTGCTTACCTTCCTATATTTTACAATGATTTATCACTGGAGAACAGTCATAGTCATAAAACAAACTCATACAGAGTATTTGTCTAAATCCACTAGAAGAATGCGTAAGAACTTCATTGTTGCAATGGAAAAGTATTTTCTTAGGAAGTCATTGATACTGAAAAGTTTGAACATGACCAAATCTTTCTGTATTAGAATACATATATTTTCTTTTGGGCTATAAGAGTATGATATAAAAATCATGATGGATAAAACATACCTTTGTAAAAATAGGTGCAGAATAGATAGGCTTGGGTCCATCCAGATGGTGCAGGTATGAAGTAGGACTTTGAACCTGCAAAGCAATGCAACAATGCTATAAAATGGGAAGAATACTACTTTCAATCATATGGCCCCTGCGTATATGCAAAAATGCAAACTCTCACATGTAAACTCTTATTATGGTGCTCTCTTTCTACCATACTTCTTCTGAGACACCACTGTTTCACATCTGTTATATTTCTGAAATCAAAATGCAAGCTTTGAAGGCTTCTATACTTCCAATGAGAATTTTGTATTCAATTGGCTTAAAAGTATCTTGAGAATTTGACACCTGTTAATAGATTCAAGTAAATCCTTTGCGCCAAAGCATTTTTGCTTCTCCTGCCACTATATTCCTTCACTGATGCAGCGATAAATAAATCCAGATGCCTAAAAGCTTATCAAGCTTAGGTTAGCCTAAGAAAGGGAAAAGATTTTACCATGTACAGGCTGACAGGGATTTTAATTTTTTTTGATTTTATGATTTACATGTAAACTGTAAGTTAGCCAAAGTGGCATTAAAGACTTAGAACAAATGAATGAACAATGATTTTCTATCTTTAACATCTAGACAGTAAAATTTATTTTTCTCTAAAAGGCCCAAAGAAATATTAACAGCAATATTAAATTTAATAACAAAATTTAAAACCTCTGCTAAAAATCATGGAGGTATTCATTTGCAGCACATTCTTTTGGGACCAGAACAAGTCACTGTTAAGTGATAAACTGTAACTTTCATCATCACCAGATCTGTCCGCTGCTCAAATGCTGTGTTAATTTACATACTGTGTAAGAATCCATATGTATATTGACTTTTATGTCCCATTCAGTGGATAAATACTTAATTTTTAAAAATCATAATTCTTAATGTAGTAATATAAGTTTATAGTTTAACAATATGTTAAACTATAATTCTTCAAAATGGCAGAGTTTTTCAGGAGTTGCAAATCTTGGAAGAAAATTTGAAATGCTTTTACTAATTTAAAGACTGGTGTCTAAAAATACCTGCTGACTGGGCACAGAGATAGGTTGAATTACAGCTGTGGTCACTCCTGATTTTGGTGTAGAAGATCCTATTGTCAAGGAAACAGAAGTAGTTTTCTTTTGGGCCCTGAAAAATAAAAACCCAGAAAGCACTTTATAGGATCTGAAATGAGAATGTGTTAGTTTTTAATACATAAGCCACCTTGTACTTTCTACATATTTGAATATGTTATTACCAACTGAAAAGATCAACGTGAATGATGAAGATCAAGATGGACATATGAAGCCTGAGTAGAACACAACCTTTGGCTAATTTACACTTCCTCACACAATGAAAAGTACTGATTTAAGATGAAACTAAAAGGTATTTTGTTTTTATTGTAGTCCTCTACATGTTTCTTTGGAGGCACTGGACTGTGTGACTACCAATGAAAACTTGGTTAACTTGAACTTATTTGTGAATATGAAAAGTTGGTATCAACAAATACATTGTCAGGGTAAGGCCAGCCTTCTCTGACAGAACAGGCAATTAATACAATTTACAGTTATAATACTACACATTTATATCACATGAGAGAAAGAGAAAAGGCAAGGTATACACAAGTGTACCCCAGATGCTTATTCAGATCGTAAAACTACCAAAGATTTTCCAGTATCACTTCTTAAGAACATTTACACAATATTGGTAATGCTTTACATACTTACTGTGGCATAGCTCCAGATTTTAATTTGAAAATTAAACTTTCACTTTCTGAATCTGTAGAACTCGCACCTGGAAAAGAAAGTTTTTTCAATAATCTCACATCTTTTTATTGATTTATTTAATGTTTAAATTCTGAAGAAAGAACTGTAATACTTCTGCATTTCACTTCAAGAATTGAGAACTCTCTGTAACAAACTATGGCATTTTTTTATCTGATAAAGATTGTAACTATGTACTTTAGACAGTTACAGAAATCATAACCATGCCAATTTAATTGCACATTGTTTTCCCTGGGCTCCTGGTTGTCTCCCTTCATATTGAAACAAATATGTCCAAGACAGACAAAAAAAAAAGCTAAGTACTACTGGCCTACAGGAAATGTATAATTTTATTTACTTAAATTTTAAATTTGAAGCTTAAGTAAACATATGGCTTATACACAGATAACAAATCTTCACACTTAAGAGCAACTCAGTATACCAAGACATTTTTAGACTAAACTTGCTGCCCATGATGTCCACATTTCAGACTATTTACATTAACCTACACATAACATTTATATGCCGCTGTTTCTTGCCAGTGGAAGTCTTCATATAATGTATGTTGTTGGCAATACTCAGAGCTTACTTAAAGAAAAAAATATGGAAGCATTTATTCCCTTTGTCCTAACTTTTCCTAACAACAGACACTTCACACATTTATTCTATACACTTATGCAGTCCATATTATTCCTAAAGGAATTTGTGCATATATATGGACAGCTGTGTGTTTAATAGAAACCATAAGCACTTCATAATCAATATGCACAGTACAGCATCAACGGATTCCAAAGAAACAATACTGGGACTGAGGTACCCAAGTACCCTATTGATTTACAAAGTTTATGCTATAAAAAAATCAAAGCAATGAGTAGCACAGAACAGATGAGAAGAGAGAAGCAATGTCCAGTCATCAAAATGTCTCTACATGAAAGGATTTCTTAAGAACACAGAACAGCCAGGTCTTGCATGGCTGGGCCTGCTGCACAAAAGAAAGTGTGACGCATCAGTATCATCAAGTCTATTAATGTACAAAGCAATGCTTGTGTGTCAATCTGCTTCCCTTAAAAATGACAGGGGAGAAGCCTAATGACTTGTACAAGTCTCTCTCTTTCAAAATAACATTATAAAACTTCAAAATAGGACTTCCATACAGCAAGACTGGCAGATGTCAAAGAATGAATTGTTTTACTCACAGCATCTCTCTGCCTAGATGTTTAATCTTTTACTCTTGCTTCTGTCCTTAAAACTTCACACAGCAATATGTGTTTGTACTACATCTAAGTATTTCTGAAATCATAATTTCTTCTGTAAAGAAAACTCTTACTGGAATCTGTAAGATTCAGAAAAGTCTTGGGGATTTTGTTATTATATCCCAATGGGGCATTAAAAAGTTCTGAGAATAAAGAGCATAATGAAAGAAATCTTATAAAGGCACATATGTCATGATTTAGCTTATTAGCAGTGAAAAGTTTTTTGTTTTGTTAATCAAAAGCTAATTAATAATTTTGGTGTGTCATTATTTAGGTTTCTTATGATTAATTCTTATGTTAATTTATTTTATGCTTTCAAGTGACCTTTTAAGTAAATTTTAATGAGTTACAAAACTGGTAAAAGAACACAGTACCCAATTTTTGGGGGATGTATGAATTAAAATAAAAATCAATATTCAGTTAAGATAATCTTGTCTGAAATACAGTTCTCTGTTAAAAAATAGTATTTTTACTCATGGTTATCATTAACTTTTCTCAGAGAAAATAATATTTGAGTTATGAATAATGTTGCAGTCAGAAAATATTTTGACAATAATGAACAGTTGTTTCTGAACAAAACCACTATGACTGATTTAATCAGACTTAAAATCACTATAACAAAGATAATGGATTATAGTACATTTACACATGACTAAAGAAGACTCATTTGGAGCAGCCACATAAACACAGGGAGAGCACAAGGAGGCAGTTCAAAACTGAGATGGGGATTACTGCTATCATGAAAATCATTATTGCTATAACTAGTCAAATCTTTAACTAGTGATTTACAGAAGTACTGCTTAAAAGCTAATGATATGCCGAAGTTTTTGTTTGTTCCTCTATTTCATTCTTTATCTCTTTTCTACTCTAAATAAATAGCAATCTACTCAGTGATTCCTGATACATTCTTTGAAATATCTGAATTAATATGATGTGATGTTCAAAATATGTCGTGTTAAAGAAAAGCAGAGAAATACCATAGAAGTACCACCATATTGAATGTAAAGTTAAGATAAAGAACCAAAAGTAAACTTCAGCTTAGTTATATTTTCTTATATGCATCAAGTATTTTATTATTTTATCTCTTACCTTCAATGAATATTTCAGCTGATGTGCTATCTGAACCAAAAGAATTTGAAGCCAGGCAAGTATAACGTCCAGTGTCGTCCTCAAAGGCTTCTACTATAATTAGTGAATGAAGTCCTCCACTTTCAGAATGGATCTGAATGTCAGGGGAATTCTGGAGTTCTTTTCCTTCACAGAACCATCTGCAGCCCACACACATTTAGAAAGACAAAGAAAAAAAGAATATAAAGGATTGGTTCAGGCTCATCGCACACAAGAAGACATTACACTCTGCTGCAAAAATCTAAATTGCTACTGAAATCGGCACATCATGTTTTGATGTGTTTAACAAAGAAAGTATTTCACAAATAAATAACTTGCTAGAATAAACTTTGTTTAAAAGGTAGGGAGATATTTCTGAATACTAAGAAAATTATACATAATACACCTACATTTTAAAACTATCTCCTGTCCTGGTTCTGGTAAATGAGCTTTTCTTGCATAACTTGTGTATTGGCTTGTTTTGACCACAGTCTAATCCATTTCAATATAATTTATCACTCCCATCTATCTTAACCCAACTGATTCTGCACACAAAATATCTAAATTTGTAATCAGTGGCAGAGGGTCTAGCTGGAGGCTGGTAACAAGTGGCATCTCTCAGGGTCGATATTTGGCCTAGTATTATTCATCAATGGCTTGGCTGGATAAGAAGGTGTCTCCTCAGGAAGTTCACTGATGACACAAAGCTGGGAGGGTTGGCTGATACCCCAGAGTGCTCTGCAGCCCTTCAGAGGCCCCGTGGCAGGTTGGAGAGATGGGCACAGAGGAGCCAGCTGAAATTCAGCAAAGGCAGGGTCCTACACCTGGAGAGGGAAAAACCCCAGGCACCAGCTGGAAAGCAGCTTGTGAAGAAGGACATGGGGGTCCTGGTGGACACCAAGCTGTCCATGAGCCAGCAGTGTGACTGTGTGGTGAAGAGACCAATGGTGTCCTGGGATACATCAGGAGGAGCACTCCAGCAGGGTGAGACAGGTGATCCCACATCTCTACTCAGTCCTGGTGAGGCCACACCTGGAGTGCTGTGTCCAGTTCTGGGCTCCTTAGGACAAGAGAGACAGGGAGCTGGTGGAGCTCCTGTTGAGAGGGCAACAGAGATAATTAAGGGACTGGAGTGTCTCTCATATAAGAATAGGAGCTGATCCTGCTCAGCCTTGAGAAGAGACAACTGAGACAGGACCTCATGGATGTATACAAGTATCTGAAGGGAGGGTATCAAAAGGATGGATCCAGGTTCTGCTAAGTGTTGTCAAGCAATAGGACAAGAGACAACAGGCAACTGATTCATAGAAAGTTCAACCACAATATTAGGAAGAACTTTACTGTGTGATGAACTGAGCACCAGAAGAGATTGTATAGAGAGGTGTGGAATGTCCCACACTGGAGACACTCAAAAACTGTCTGGACACAATCTTGCGCCATGTGCTCTGCTTGAGCATGGAGGCTGGGCCAGATGACCCAGTGTGGTCCCTTCCAACCTGACACATTCTGTGATTCTGGGATTTTTTTCCATCTTGCCCAGTCAGCCTAACATAATCCCATGGCACAAGTTCCATATTGGTAAGCTTTAAATAGGTTTACTCTTGCTTTAGATCAAGAACATAAACCGGTTTCCTAGGCCTGAATTTTTATGTAAGTAATATACCTTCCACTACCAAAAAGATATCTGCCAACAAAGGTGCTGGATTTAGGTACAGGCAAAACAGACACTTACCTAGGGTGACTTATAAGTAGGTAAAAGCACAGCATAATTTTGTTTACATCAGGTCAGTCAAGCATTTGCCAGTGTAAGCTACTCTATGTTCTCAGCCCATACTGCAACCATGAAAGTATCACCTTTTTTTGATGCCCTCATATCAGGCTATGCACTGATTTTTGTCTCTCTCTGGCAGCCCACCAAGGATGAGAAGTGGGTAATATTTGGTTTATGGTGTCTGCTGTGCATTTTTCAGGGAGGGGAGGCAGATTGGAGAGTCATTAAAGGAAAATCACTCATGAGCAACCACCCTTCTGTTCTCAGTTTTTCCCTATATCCTGAAAAACATTTTGCCAAGCCTTGCCAAGGCCGTTATTCCCAATTCCAGTTCTGCAAACCCACTCTGATCTTTACCACTCTTTCTTTCCTTCTCACCCCCTAATCCTAATCTGTTTTTCCATGTCCTCTCCCTTCCCTCCTTTCTCTCTTCCTCTTCTGCCACCCCAAAATTCAAATCTTGCTCTAATGAGAATAAAGACAAAATGCGCAATTCTTCACAGCAGGGTTCAAAAGGGATCTTACCCCCCCCAACTTTTAGTTTTCTACTCTAGTACATTTTTTTTAAATTAACAAATATAACCTCAGAAGTTTATGGATTGTCAATGCAAAGTAAAAGATGAATGGATTTTTAAAAATAATTTTTAAATACTTAAAATTTGCCACAAAAATTGGTATTTTTCCTTTAATCTGTATGTGTCAATGAGACAATTTTTGCAGTTACATCCCAGTAATACTTCAGATCTTCTTCCCCCCTATTAGATGACTTCCAATTACCCCCATAACCAAAATAACCCCAAGGAGTTACAGAACTCTCCCTACCTATTTAGGACAAGCACGCAACACTACAGGATGGCAAATACTATAAAATAACAATTAGTGAGGAGTCTAAAATTGAACTTCCTCACTCTTATTGTTCGTTTTAATTACAAACTTCATGGAATTAACATAAATAAAAATGTTTTAAAACATCTTTTAAAATATTACATTGTAAAACTTGAAATCTCATGCTTATTTCAAAATGCAGAGTTAAGAAACCTACCAGGTTGACACATAACACAATTTCCCTTGATAACGTAATTGTGGGCAAGCCCTTTGTGTTTATGAACAATAGATGTTTTATTCCTGAAGGCAAAACCCTCAGTTGGTAGTGGCATTAAAGCTATATGCAATCATCTTCAGTAACTACAATACTAACAAGTTCCTTTTCTGTCTTCCGTTGCCTAGACAGTGCACACAGAAAGCATCATTTTTGGAAAGAATTAACAAACTTCCACTTGTTTACTCAGCAGACCCCTTTGGCCTACTTTTACAACTATTTGCCTTGGAGACAAATCCATTCTGTCAGCTCTACTGCCAAAATTAACATTTCTTTTCCCCTCTTCCCCTCCTTTCCTCTTGTCACAAGTCACCCCTTCTACCAATGTGAGGACCTCTGCTACTATTTCTGATTATTAGACCTTCAGAGTCCTAACCTCTGTGTAGCTTTTCCTAAGCTACATTTTAAACAATATGCACAAGAGAGAGGTTAATTCAATTTCTAGACAATCACAGACAAGAGCCTGTAATATGAGGCCCTACATAACAGTTTGTTCTATTTTTCTTTCCTTTCCAGAAACATCCTGCAAAGAAAAACCTCTCCTTCAAGCCTAATTATTTTCTCAGACAGATCCCATTTTAATTTCATGCAAGCTGTATGGCTTTCTATTGTTTCCTAAATTCCACGTTCACAAAGTGTTTAAGAAATCATCATAAGCATAAGAACCTAAGATAAAAAAAATCCATTTATATATTTTTGTCAGATAACATTCAACAAGTGCACTGTTTTCTTAGGAGGATAAATTCTACATTGTCCCTTGATTTGTACATAGACACGGTCAGTCTCAAGTAGTGGGAGCTATTCCTCAACACCAGCTGGGATTAAGACTTGTATCATATCAGTGTCATTCTGAAAACAAGTCCTGACCTGCTACATCAGACGCTGTCTGCTCCAGAGGAAAGCACATAAGTAAGCAATTCAATACCAAATTACCTCAGCTATCATTAAGGCAGTGTTTGATGCATGGGAAACACACCTGGTGTGGGACACACCAGTGTTTATTGTGGAAAGAATTCACCTTCACAATTGGCAAGAGCACAGGTATTTGAAGTGACAAACACTGGAAGAGGCTTAGTTGTACTTTGTACTCTCTTTCCTTTTCTAATTGTATTTTTTTCTGTTGATTAAAGAGGAATATTACTTGTCACAAATTTCTTTTGGTGATTACATTAAAATTAGGTGAAAAAGAAAACACTCAATTTAAATACTTTTTCAGCAATAACTTGCCAGCTACCAGTTCAGTTCTAGAGAGTTTGTGAATTCAAAAAAGGGTCATCAAATAAAAATAAGTGAAGAAATTTTTTTCTCAAACACAGACTGAATTCTACTTTTTCATCTTTTATATATATATATATACATTTGTGCAGTCAGCCTTACTGCATTACAATTAGAATAATCATGGAAGAGAATTTTCTGCTCCTGAGGATGGAAAAAGATTCAAAGATAAATCTTTGAAGCATTCCCTCTTTCAGCAGAGGGATCACTAAAGCAAGCAACAAATCACTATCAAAGGAAAACTGAGCCAAAGAAACCAGGACTTGTGGCTAGACACAGAAAAATATCCACAAAGCAAATCTTGCAAGAAAATTCCAGTTTTATGCTAACTAGGGCAGCATTAACTCATGTCCAGTCTATTCCAGCCTACTGATCCTCTTGGGCATAAGAGGATTACTTTCTAGCTGCAAGAAGGCAACAATACTTCTGGAGAGTTAAAACACCCCAAACCAAACCCAACTTGAAAGACAGTGAAAGTAACACAGAGGAACAAATGCACAGCAGATGCTTTGAGAAAAAGAAAATTCTCTATATAGAGACCATTGTTTTAAAAAGACACCTCTTTCAAAACTTCTGGATACCAAGTGTAAAAATATCAACTCTTTTCTCTATCCCTGTGTTGCAGGTTCTCAGTATTGTATTAAGTATTTAAATAGAAACAAAACAGGCAGAGACACCAACAAAAGGGTTTGCAGATATGTGTACATATCAGTCCACAGAATAAGACTTCAAGCTTGCACTGTGGGTGCATTCCTGCAGGTCATGCTACCATCCACGTAAATTTGTAGAGAACTATCCCCTAGAAAAAGAACAGAAACTATTGTATGATGTCAGATAACAGCTGACCAAAAAAAAAAAAAAAAAACCCCAACCAAAAAACCATGCATTTTATAGAACTGAAATAAATTTTATTAGTCATTCTGTATCTTACCAAATTTCCAATCACACTGAATTTTTCTGCTCTTTCCTACTTTCTTCCTTCCAAATTATTTTTCTATAGTTTGTCTTCTTTTGTGCATTTCTACTCTTTGCCTTGCTTTTTCTTCAACCATACTTAGTTTACATCTACATTGTATCTCCTGTATATTAAAATTATAGTAATTAAATATTTAACGCAGACAGTGAAATAATCACTAGACTGGAAAGTCAACAGACAAGGAAGAGATATTTTGGTAGCAGGGGGACAATGATTAGGTACTCATTTTTCATGCTCCAAACCCTCTTTGCTTTTCCACTGGCTACATTGCAGCAAAACCAGAACAGCAAACTAAAAAGGACAGTCAGATGCCAGGTGAGCAGCAGTTCATGCACACTAACATCAAGTAGCAAGCCACACAATATGCCTTTCTATTCACTCGTCTTTTCTTTATGCCCTCACAATCCTCCATGCATGGAAATACATAGAAGCACATGTGTCTGGGATTTTAATGACCCTGAACAAAATATAAACAGAGTTGAACAGTACACTGACTAAGTAAGCACAAGGGTCTTAAGAAAAACAGTTCAAGGTTCTCTCTAATGCATAATCCTGCTGGAACTTATGTTTTTTGAGAGTCACTGAGGAATAGAGAGGTTTTCCTCTCTGCACACTCTTAAAGTTAATTTAAAATGGCAGCTGAAGTGAAACTTTAAGATACAGCCTTAGGGAGAAATTATAATAGGGAATTCTGACCACTACAGAAAGTGCAGAGAGATAAGTTGTAAATTAAAAAGTAATTTTATCCTTGGTGTTAAGTATGTCCAGCAAGAAAAGTCAAAATGAAATACTCTGACATTCCTGTACTGGCAGAGTCAGCATTTCCATCACAATACTGTGTAACTCCCATTTTGTTTTTCTCCATTGAAACTAAGTAGTCCAACACTTCTAGACTATAAAACATTAGTACCGAAAGAACTTAAGCTGATTTTTAAAAGAAATCAGCTTTGTCATGGAAGCTTTAGAGTACACTGCAGGAATCAAGTGAGTCAGATGCTTAAAATTCTCTACACACTGCCCAATTTTTGTGCAGTAGACATTTCATTATTTTTATAGGTAAATCATAAGAGTTACCAATAACAACATACATACTTTAAATATTTATATACTGTAATTCTAAAAAAAGCAAAAAACAAAAAACCAAACTGAATATAAATTCTGGTGCTTTGCCTGAAGCTTCAGTTAAACAATTAAAAAAATATATATAGTGAAAACCATAAAAGCCAATTTTATAATAAAAAGTGTGTTACATTATAAGCAATGTACGTTAGTTTAACTGATTTAACTCATTCTTCAGATGTTGCAGTGTTCTCCCAGCTCTCACAAATTTCAGTGAGGACTTCACATCTGGCTGAGTAAACTGTACAATTAGGTACTTGGAGATCAAAACTGTCCCCCTAAAGTGCCAAAGAAAAGGCAAGAGAATACCAAAATCGTTGTATTTGCAAGACAAGTATCAACATTTCAGTCTGCCATTTCCTACAGGTTTATTCTGCTTCCTCTGAAGAGAAGCTTTGCATCATGCTTTGTGCAAGGATGCAAAGTGGAGGGGGTACAGATGAGACCAGCTGAGTCACGGGCTGCAAAGCTTCCAAGAACAGTGAGCAATGGCCTCTGTCACTGATTGCAATCTGCAGTAACTCCAAGGATGCTTTTTTAGCTTATTCCAGCCATTAGGAAAATTTCATCCCTGCATTCTTGTGTAAGTTTTCCGAGCCTATTTCAGTTCACCTTACCCATGGAAGAAGGACTCTACTCTGTTTCAGATGGGGAAATAATCTAAAAGTGAGCTTGAGATTTTGATAGCTTCATAGAAGATGCTCAGAGTTACAGCCTGTAGCTCATGTCATTCTCTCTGGGTACTGCAGTGTTCCACAGCCTTACCTAGGAGTGTATAGCTAATTACAAAAGAAAGACAGCATTGTCAGGCTGGATTAAAAAGTAATTGTTCTGTCTTAAACTCACAGAATCAGCTTAGAAATTTTTATTTTTTTTTCAAGATTGTATCTTGTCCTTGACTTTGCAACTGTTGGCCTCACTTTGTAGCTTTTAAGTATAGAAGCTTTAAAGAAAATATTTTCGATGGAAGCTTTTAGTTACCTGAGTGATAGAGGGAGTCACATGAGAAAACACAAAATAGATGTTAGAAAGTATGAAAATTGAACACAACACTGAGCAAGGCAATGATTTCTAAATGTACAACTTCCCCTGTACTAAACTTTTTAGAGAACATTTCTTTTACTTTTTGGATTTAGTGAATTTTAAATTATTTGCTCAACAATTACCACTGTTTATTTTGCATTTCTTTGGCCATGGCATAATGCATGCTGCTGATTTCAGCATGCAGTATGCTGTGCTACTGCTCAACTATTCTCAGGCACAATACGAATTTTTGATACAAAATGTATTTTTCTGAAGTTGCTGAACTTCTACAAATTAGCAACTGAGGCAACTACCTCTTGTTTCTTCAGGTCCTTCTGTTTTATCTCAGCTTCCTGTTTTATTTTTAAAGGAGCATCTTAGAACGACTGTGAGCATTATAATATGAAATGAAATACAAATTGGTATTTTTTTATTAATTACTTTTTAAAGGAATGCTTACAGCTATATTTAGATTCATATTTGGGTTTTGCAGGAGTTTTGGGATTTTTTTGGGAGTTTAAAAGTAGTTGCCTTGGTGTTAGAGAAGCACAAACAATAATTTAAATAAGTAATTTTTTTTACATTAATCATAATTTCTGTACTATGAAAAACTAAAGAAAAGAATGAGTTCATAAAGCAAACACGTTCTAATTTAGTAAAATTTTATTGCTATAAATTGCATTCTCTCTGTTAATCCCGCAGTGCTATAGAAGTTGGAAGATATGCATGCTGTGATGCAGTAATGAAATACCTGGATATAAAGGGAGATATGAAAATTTATGCCTATAATGCAGAAGTTTAATGATAATCTTTTCTGTACATAATCAGAGATACTTCATCATGTAGAAAAGAGATACTTGCTGTATGACTTACCTGCAATCCAAACTTACTGATTTCTGATTAATATACATTTCTGTAATGACAAGCTGTGTAAAGTAATGTTCACTACTTTCTGTCATTTCTTGCAGGGGAAACTTATTATAAAACTGGATATGCTCACTTTTTTTT